>WBNM01009487.1:20873-58309 GCA_013399055.1 Ramphastos sulfuratus | reverse complement strand
TGTCCTTATTGAACTTCATAAGACTTGCCTTCACCCAGCTGCCCCTCAAAGTAATACATAAAAATCTCCCACATGCAGCAATAGCTGATGGATTAGTTCTTCTAGTGGAGATGCTCATGTCCCCCAGTCATCCTCGTGGCTCTCTGCTGGACTCTTTCCTGTTGCTGTGTGGTTCTGCTGTCCGCATTCTCTACCACTTGTTGCTGCCAGTAATCAGACAAATGGAACAACCACTCTTGCATTTAAACAGCTGCCCTTTATTCCTTCTGAGTGCAAGGATAAGGCCCATGTAGGCCAAGTGTCAGCAGCATCAGTGTAACCAGTGTCAGTCATTTAACAAGTCTCAAGTCAAATGTAGTCCCTATCACCTTGCAGTGACTCATTTTATATCACCATACAAACAACGAATTAACATAATCCAGACCATGCACAGCCCAGTCTTTTACATACATCATGTCTTGTTTTTCCCTTGGGCCAGTTGGCCCACTCTCTCTCCTCCCCCATGGGAGGCATCCTGATGCTGTGGGAATGAAGGTCAAATGCTCTGTTACAGAGCTCGTTATTTTTCTATTTCACATTTCTTCTTGTATTCCCACACTTTCCAGGAGGTCCCTGTTTCTCTTGAACTGAGGAGCCCAAAATTTGACACAGTATTACAGGAGTGGTGTCACTAGGGCAGAGTAGAGGGGGAGTAGAACCTCCCTAGACCCTGGTGAGTTCCAGAAGTTGTTAGATTTCTAGTAAGTGGCCTTTTTCTTGCACAGTGACCCTAAAGAACCTTCAATATAAATGATAATTAGCTTTTTCAAAGTTTTCTTCCCAATCCATGTGTTACATAAATGCTGCTGTGTGTAGAATGATAGCCTGAAGTTCTGTCAGAAGAGGGCTTAAGACTTTGATCTTTTTTGCTAACTCAGCACAATATGGATATTTTAAAGGGATGTGAATTTTCAGAACAATTGTAATATTTTACTTTGACTGATTTCACAAACTGTAAAGTTATCCTTTTTTTAGCAGTTATTTGGAGACTGGGTTTTTTTCCTACTCTGTTGTACAGAACTTCGGTAATTTTGCAGCTAACAATTGCTACCTTCTATTGTATATAAGTTTACTTAATTTTCTTTTCACATGACAGAAAGCTGAGTTTTCTGAAGAGTTGTTTACTGTTAAAAAAGAAGAAAGAAATGGTCAAGAAGCATGTGAGGTTGTTATTAAAGACAGAGAAGAAGAACGAAAGCAGCAGGTTAGTTAGATTTTATTTCTTAACTACATCTCTGTTTCTTAAAAGGCTTTGTGTAGTGCTGGAAAGTTCCTTGCTTTTCTGTCTTGAAGCTTCCATTACCTTAGGTGTTATCACTGTAATCTTGGTCATTTCTCTCTCTCTCTCTTTTTTTTTTTTTTAATTTTTTTTTTTAACTTTTTTTTTTTTTTCTAGTTTTCCCTTTGCCTTCTAATCAACCCACATATTCTTCCATCTGGATTTAATTTTTTTTCACCTTCATTTTGCTTGCCTATGTATATCTTATAAAGAAAAAAAAATCTAAAATAATACTCTTTAATAACCTTTTATAAATTTTCCTTTGGTCTTCTTGCCAGAGTGTCCTCTTTAATGCGAATGTCCTCCTTGTGACCATTCTTCCTTCCTGCTCTCTCCTTTCTGTATCACCTTAAGTCTGATTATAAAGTAATAGAGCAGATTGCTATTAGTATTTCCCAGAGAACTAATATTCACATAATCCTTAGAGACAAGCTATGAAAGTATTTGATTTATAAATAATGTGCTACAAGAGAAGCCTCACAATTCAGAATTTGAACTAAGTAGCACTGGAAATTAGGATTCTTTGTTGAATCATTAAGGACCTAGGGAAACAATAAGTTATTTAAAAACATTTTTCTTTCAACTGGTATCAGGTAAGTTGCTTAGAAATTCAGAAGGGATTACTGAGAAAAGAAACAATACTCAGTCTCCTCCCACTGATAAACAGGTGTCTGACATTCATGTTGATTATTCATAAATTTTATTGAAAGTAAATCATTGTGTACTCTCCAAGGAATTTTCCTCTTTTTGCATCTCAAAAATTATCTGTATTGCTATAGATTGGTGGGGTTTGATTGTATTTTCATGTATTGTATTACAAATGGCCAGTGCTAAACACCACAGAACAGCTTCAGCTTTGCAACAGTGTAAATAACAGGAAATCAGTCATGGCAAACACATGATGGAGCGTGACTACAGCTAAGTGGTTCCCAACCTGGGACACTAAGTGTGACATTATGTTACAGATAATCTACTGTACTCTTGCTACAGCATCATGTCACAGATAATCTGCTATACTGTTGGTACAACACATCAAATAAATATCAGGACTCAGTATCAAACAGTTGTCTTTCACCCTCACCTCAAAACATTTAAGTTACGTATTGGTTGCTAAAATTCCATGCATCAGAGATGCCAAGTTCCTAAGCATGGGTTGCATGTTGAGAACAATGTATAAAAGGAAATTAGATAGTTAAAGACTGGATGGGCATTTAGAATAAAATCTGGGAGGTGGGGAAAAGAAAAATAACAGAATAATAAAAAAGCATGTTTTATTCATGGATATACAGTAAATGAATATGAAATTAATATAAAATTAAATGTTTCAAATTGTCAATGAATAAATGTCTTAGAAATGCAGTCACTACAAAACCAGACCTACATTTTATGACAGTAATTCCCTTATCGTAAAAAAAAACATTTTGAGCCTTGGGATCCCGATGTAAATATAAATAATTTACTATGTGAAGTATTCTGGTAAATTGGAATGGTTGGCAATATATCTAAGACTTTGGAAAGGTAGGGTACATTAGTAATTGATTTAGAGTTCCAGAATTTCCATTTTGAAAGCTGATTACCAGTACTACAAGACATTAAATCGTAATGTTTTCTAGAAATTCAAGTTACATTAACATTCCTCTCAGTTCAATACAGAAAGTCTGGTAATTTGCTGACAAGCCAAAATACAGCTTAATTAATTTTGTTACTGCCATGCCAAGTCAGTGGGAGTTTCAGTATTGGCTTGGAGCCCAGGTTTCACTCAAAGTTTTGTGACTGCTCCAAAGAGCCATCTTCAGGAGAATCACCTCACTGGGTAGGTGTTCATAGCCCTATTTCTTACCTTGGTAGGCCACAGCTTTGTCAGTCCTTGTCAGACTGTGCCTCAGCTGCCAAGGGGAGAAGGAAAGGGTATGTGAAGCAGCTGATATCAGATGTGAAGTATGGCAGCTATGATGCCTCCACCCTTTTCATCACTCCATACATCACTTAAAGAAGTAGCAGGTTCTTCTCACTACAGCTTTTCTGTCTTCCATCCCCATCCCCTTGTTTAGTGGGCCAGTAGTATCTAATTTTACCTACACATTTGCATGCTAGTTTTGCAGTATTAATTTGTTTCAATATTAGTTATCATTGCTCTAATAAGTAGCCTACACCTTCCCATGGCAGATTCATTCTTATTTTTCTTTGATCTCAGGTGGCACACCAGGACTGAAAGTCTTTGTGTTTCAAAAGCCTGTCTGACATCTTGCCAGCTTGCCCACCCGGCATTATTTTCTCCAGGGTCATTTTCCAGCTATGTCTGAAATCACTCTATTCAGTTCTGTGATGTTGCTAGATTAGTCACAGGAAGATTCCTGCATTATTTTGACCTTCCTGTAGTGTACATGTTCATAGACTCCTCAATAGACAGAATGAATCTGGAATACTGGTTTCATTTAAACAGTAGAGAATGGTTATTCAGAAATTTTGACCTGTGTTTTTTTAATATATTCACTCAGAATTTTTTCAACTTCTTAATATTTAATCACATTTGATTTATAAAGTTTCTTAGTGCAATCAGGCCAATACAGACAGTATTTGCTACTGAAATGCTTATTAAAGCTTCATTAAAGAAAGACTTGTAAATTTGGTCAGGTTTAAAGCTGAGAGAGGTACTTAGAACAGTGATGATAATGTTGGAAGAGTTGGGTGACAGTCAAATTTGCAAACCCTAGAAAAATATATTGTAAGGCTGTCTTGAAATTAATATCTAAATAATAATAAATTCTTAGGAATAATTTATAATTATTTAGAACACAAAAACAAAAAAAAATGTGTAGAAGGAAGAAGTAGTTCAGTATATAACTTTCTGAGTCATTGGAAAGGTAAAAAATAGTCACATTTTACCAAACTGGAAAGTCAGTCATAATTTATCATGTTTATATGCATTATATATTCATATTGAAAGATTCTTTGGGGTCAGAGTTCATCAGGGGAAGCTTGTGGAAAAACTTAGTTCCCAAACTTGAACTTAAGACTGCATTGAATTATTTAATAAAACAGACACAGTAAAATCCCAAATTTCTTCCAGTCATTCATTCATTAATTTTCCATGAATCACATCACTTTGAAATAACAAATGTATTAACTTGGAGAAACAGCTATATTAAAACTATCATATCTATGGGACCAAGGCACATGTGAGATTCTATTACTTATTTTAATTTTGTGCACTGGTTTCAGGTTGTTAACATAAGGAAATGACATAAGAAAATGTCATTAACACCTTTGTTTAGAGCACTGCCACAAATGAAATAGACTTGATTATGTGGTTAGACATAAAAAAAAAATCAAAAGGCAGAAAAGTAATTAATAAATCATATAATAGCTTTGATGCTTTGCCACATTCAGGTATTTTTGAAACATGGTGAGTGTGACTATTTTTTTTTTATTCTGCGTCGAAGGTAATATAATAATAATGTCGATGTTTCTTTCTTTTAGTGTTTTGCAAAGATCTTGAAACAGCTGGTGAAAAAATGAGAGAAATATGAAATACTTGGAAAAAAAACTGTTGGTTTAATTCTGTAAATCTTGAATGTGACTGGTGACTGTCTCAAAGAATCACAGTCCAGTAACTTGCCTCTTAATACATTTTTATTGCTAGGTAACTGATTCCCGTTTAGGTGTACTTAGCCCATCTCTTGCCCTAGCTTCCACTTGCAAATGCTCTTATAATTGCAGCTAGAAGATTATCCTTTATAGAAAGGGTACTTTTTATCATTACTGTTTCAATAAGTATTTATGTATAATAATAATATCTGTTATAATCTATCCACACTGTTTGAAATTCCAGCTAGATGCTGCAAAATTTTATGATCTATTGTTCTTCTCCTTGTAATCCCTCCTTCTCACAATACATTAAGCTTACTTAGAAGAAATATTTCACATATTGTTGCTGGCTTCTGCATGAAAAGCTGATGAACTGATTCTCTGTGTTTTTCTTTTTCTTCTTTTTCTCCTCTTCTTTCCCCTCCTAATTTAAGGAGAGGAATAAATTGGCTGATATTCAGGTTATCTGTCCAGCTGGTGAGGATCTGGTTTCACAGGATACAGAGCTGTCATCTTCAGCCAAAGAGGATACCTTACAGACTGAATTCCTGGCAGAAGAAATACCCTCTGGAGATGAATATGAGTGTATATCACCTGATGATATCTCTTTGCCACCGCTTTCTGAGACACCCGAGTCCAACCTCTTACATTCTGAAGCAGAGCTAGAAGAGCAATGCTGCTGTAGTTCTCACAGTCTGCATGTCAGTTCCTGTAGCTTGCAAATGCAGAAAACCGCTAGCATTATAAAAGTGATAGAGGCATCTGATCTCTTAACAAATTCTGCTTATGCTGGTGCTACAAATAATAGAATGGAAAGGCTATCAGATCAGTTTGAGAAGTTTTGTATCGCTTCAACAGATTCTGGTCAAAAAGTCAGAACAGTATCTCCTTTGGCTTGTGACTCACAAGCAATATCTGAAACTAGCACTGCTTCCTGCACTATAAATCACAACCCAGTATACAGCATGATGAGTGAAGTGTCCAAAACACATTTGCAACACCTTGAACTCCATAAAAGCATGGCAGAAACACAAGAACAATTGCATGACTTGAATAACTGTACTAAAACCCAAGACAGGCTGCATGCTTTGCCTGATGCATTCTCAGGTTTCGTATTTCAATCAGACGCCACCAGAAGCTGTCAGAGGCAGATGGTCACCCGAGAAGAGATTAAAAGTTCATCAGAAAAGAACAGCATGGCCAGCCTAGCTGGACAGGTGCCTAACTTCTCCCAGCTTCTGTCTAACAAAACCGTCATGGAAGGTTCTCCAGTAACCTTGGAAGTAGAAGTAACGGGATTCCCAGAACCTACACTGACATGGTGGGTAGCTTATAATGAGAAGTAGTAAATATGCCTTAGACACTCAGACCACTTATAACCAAATTATTTACTCTATAGACTAGAATAAATGGCTTGGATCTTTTCTCTTCCACACTTCTGTATGATTCCTACCTTCGAAATTACTTTTGACAATTAACCTACTTGAAATAATATCTCTGTATATAATTTTATGTATAATGAGAACATTGAACAACTACAAGCACATCTGATGCTTTTTAAGCGGATATGTCACACAGTTTTTATATTCCGGAATATGACATTCCACTTCTGCAATAATTTCCTAAAACAAAACTGCACTCCAGATTTACTGTGAGTAAACTTACCTGCATTTTCTCAGGATCTGGGCACTGTACAAGGACAGATATATACGTGAGTGTATGTTCTAATATTTATATAGCCACTACACATATATAGAACCATTTATATATATGTTGGAGTTTGTTGTCAAAAGCTGAAGAGAGGTTACAGGTTAAGAAAAACCTCCTAAATATTCATACCGGGAAAACCAGTTTTGTGTATTTATATGTGTGTGTGCACTCTTTA
The DNA here is from genome assembly GCA_013399055.1 of Ramphastos sulfuratus. Classification (NCBI taxonomy): domain Eukaryota; kingdom Metazoa; phylum Chordata; class Aves; order Piciformes; family Ramphastidae; genus Ramphastos; species Ramphastos sulfuratus. Next base: position 51,518 of record WBNM01009487.1, on the reverse strand, counting down.
TCTCAGCATGTCTAATTAGATAGCTTCATGCTGCATTTGTGAAAAATACTAATGACTTAATATGAACATCTTTCAAGATGAATTTATAGAAAAGTATATTCCTGGAAGAGAAGGAGGAGTAGGATTTCAAGGTGATGGGAGTAGTCTTCTGTGTGCTTGCATATTTTCCTAAAGTTTTACCTCATTTGCCAGTTTTCCACTTATTCCAATATGGAGGCCTTTCTTTTAATGTATTAATACTAGATATGTTTCTTACTGGAAATGTTTTAATGTTAAGATTATTATTACACATATAAAGAATTAGGCAAACTGTAAGTTTGTAGTAAGCTGAATTTTCTTTTATGGCACCGAAAAAAATACTGGACATTGCAGCCTTGGTGCTGTACTGTGTTGTTATCAATAAAGTTACTTTGTTTTGAATCTTGGTATTCTAAATTTTGAGGAGTATTTTTGCTGTGTAAAAGAGGTACCTTCAGTTTGATTTTATCGTAAGAAAGTATTAATTTAGCTTAAAAAAATATACACTGATATCTATGGTCTCTTAAAAAATAACAGAAAACATTCATAGTTCAAATACAAATTCAACTCAAAATATTTTGCAAATTACAAATCTATGAAAACAAAACTCTTTCTTTTTTTTCTATTAAAAATTCACTAATGCCATGTATTATGTACCGATATAGATAATTTATTGGATAGACATGTGGAAAAAAGTATTTCTGTTTGTGTTAGGTTAAACATAGCTTATGCTGAAGCATCGTGAAGCAAGAAGAACCACAAATTTCTCTCAATTCTGATATATAAATCAGGAGTCAAAACTCATATGTGATTCTGGCAGATCTAAGTGTCAGAATATGACAGCAGTTATCTGAAATTACTCCTGAGGCATTGTTCTATACTGCTTGATGATGTGAACTGAGTATATATTAACTGGGCTGTGGAGCAGGAACAAGTACTTGATTGTTCTTTATACTGAAGACAAGTTCAGGAGGTTTGTACATTGCTTATACATGGATTGACTCAGTACCTGTTTCAGCAGAAGACTGGGGGGCCCATGCCTTGATGATGCCTTCTCCAATGGTGCATTGAGATAATTGTCCATTGAAAACCACTTTCAGAACCACATTTCCTGTCTTAAGAATGTATTATACAAGAATTTGAATTGTTTAAATATTCATCCATGTTTACAACTAACTATAGTAGTGAGGAATGGGAGCGGGAGCACAGCAGTGACCCCTGTCTCTTACTGTCTATGTAGTATCACAGAGGTTGTCTGACTTTGCAAAGTTCTGTTTGGCATACAGTGATATAAATCTGACTTGAAAACTGACTCTTTGCTTCAGGTACAAGAAGGGCCAGAAATTGACTGCAGATGAGCACTTAAAGCTTTTTCAAAAGGAGACAAAGCATACTTTGTTCATTCAGAAGGTGTGTGACAAAGATGCTGGCCTCTATGTTGTTCGGGCTAAAAATCTGAACGGCACTATCTCATCAAGTGCCATTCTCCATGTGAAAGGTAACAGGCCACTTATTACAAGAATAGACTGGACAATGTTGTGTGTCATCTATATTAGCATTTCACTAATATACTGGCTATTCACAAAGTAAGTTCAATATTGATTTCACTGTCACATGCTAAGAAAACATTACATTTATTTTCTATACACTGCATCTTTTGCAATCTGTACCAAATCACTTTTATGTTGCACTCAATATATTGCTTGTTTCTTTAATTCCTACATTATGTGGGTTTTTTATTTTCCTTTCTCATAGTGATGTTGAGATAAAAATGCCATAAAGCTTTTGTCAAATATAAGGCAGAGTTTTGCTTTCTAAAAACGTTGGTATTACAAAGTGTAGGAAACAGTTTAAATTGTAGGTATTAAATCCAGGTAGAATGCTCAGATCGATGTGTCTTTTTATTAGATGTCTTTTGAGAGGAAGTGTGGAAAGTGTTGGAATGTTTCTTAAGCATCAAATGTATTATTTCCAGCCATATTCTGCTCAATAATTTAAAAAAGAAATATTTTTATAGAATAAATCTTCTTTGTAAAGAAATCATACCATTCATGATTGCACTGGTATAGAACATATTTAAAGCTGTCTCAGCCCAGCAGACAGTCTCCACGAATGAGAGCTCCAATAGAATTGTCACCATCTGTACTACAAAAGTTTGGCCCATAATTAACAGAATTTATGTTAAGTGGCACCTAGCATACAGTAGGCCAAAACGCCCAAATGCCTACAAAATGAGACATTCCAGCAGACCAGTCTGTTTAGGCAGACGATTATGATACTTCCTCTACCTTCTTATAAAATTGAAGATATAAATATTTCTAACAATCCATTCAATTTTTAGTATAACATAAGAAAGAGAATAGTTTGCGAAGTGAGCATCTGTGTATGTTTAGAATTTTTAATGCACTGAATTCAAACAAAAATCACCAAATTGGGGAAACAATCAAAAGTGTATTCACCTCAAAAGAAAAAAAACAAAAAGTTTGGTGTACTTCAGTCAAATGGAATTCTCCTATAACTTCAAGTTCAAACCAGAACTTTGTTCACCAATACACTGCATTTCATTCTTGTCAAGGACAATCAGAAATATAAAATATTATTTTTATTAAGGTAGTAATTTATTTAAATATTTTATAACAATGATGTAACTGTGCCAGTGGAAGATTTAATTTATAAATCCTCAAATGTAATTTCATTCTTTAGATCTGATATTTCTTCTGTTTATTCAGTGAAAACAATGACAAACTGCTACATGATCTTTCCTGCATCTTTGATTTACAACTTTCATATTGCAACTGTGATGTTGCACAAAATCTGTAGAGAGAAAATATTTACCTTCTCTTGCATAATTTGCAGAAATGAAATTAACTTTTTACTGTGTATCATGCTACGGGCAAAATCTATATTGCAAATTGCTGGGACTTAGTGACATTGAAGACTGGCATTTATGTATTTTGGCCCAGTGACTACAACTTTATTAAAATTCCTGTAACTTTGAAACAGGAGACGTTCTCAAAGGAATATAAGCTCACAGCAATACAAGAGGGAGCAGGAGGAGGAGGTGGTGAGCAGGTGGGGAAACAAAACAAACTAAAATTGGTATTACCCTTCCAAGCTCAGTCATCTCCTAGAAACATTGATTCATAAGAAATCTCTTAGATAAACAAATCACCTCTTTTCCTAAAGTGTACTTTCCATTTAACAATAAAGCTAATTGTAACAACTAGTATGATTTTGAATGTTTCAATTTTTATAGAAGTAAAACTAAGTTTCATGGGGGTTTGGGGGCTCTTGTACCTTCATGTATGGTTGTTATAAACATACAGCAAATATTCTATATAAGCAAGCTGACCTACGTAAGCAGTGCATTAAGCAAAAGTGTGTTAAGACCCAACCAGAATGTCTCTACTATGTTCTGTAAGGTACTGCATTTGCCAGTGCTTCGTAACTTTAGTTCATCACATGAACTTTCTAGGTCTTCTAGGTGATGGCTGCCCTTCAATCCTCCATTTTTACTGAGAGTGGCCATCATTCAAAAATTGAAATTGTAGGTGTTCTTTTGACATATTCTAAGAAACTATATATAATACTTAGGTCACTTTTTCAGGAGTTTTTGCTTTCAGTGTTGAGGTTAAGTAGATGCACAGAAAAAATAGCAGAAGTGAAAGCAGAGATGTTATTTTTCCTCTTTTGTGTTGCCTCCGCCAAGATTAAGCCTGTAAGTATTACCTATCATAAGATAATACTTACAGAAATAGTCATTGTGACAGAAATAGTTGTAGCTCCACAGATGCTGGGCTCAAAGTCACATCTCTGTTTTAACTTGTGGATCCCTCACTGTGAAAACTACAAAAGGTCAGTACTGGAATGATCATTGTTCTGTCATTTTTATGTGGCCAGTGCATGAGTTCAGAGAGATGAACTTGACCTTTTTGGTTGGAGTAGAGCCAAAAAGGTTGGTTTATTTAAGTCTCTGTCCTTAGGAAAGCAAGACTAGAGCTAGGATTCCTGTCCTGCTTGGTATAATTTGTCACAAACTCACTTGTGACAAGAAAAAGAAAAATATATGAACTTTTCATCAAGGTATAGTGCAGGAATTGAAGATAACTTGGATCCAGTCTTGTAGTTGGATCTGATTGCTTATTGGGACTTGCAGAAAGACTGTTAACTATTTATGATAATCAGCTGTATGAGTTAAAGAAACAGCAAACAGACTCATCCAGAATTACTGGATGAGTGCCCACAAATTGTGGGAGCAAATTCTTTCTCCTTGCTCATAACGCTTCCTGATGTACGTCCAGGCTCCTAGGGTATTATAAGGAGACACATATGTAGACCTTCTCCCTCATGCATGTTTGCATAAAATCTGTTAACAGCATTTAAGAAACTTCAGAACAAGTGGGAGAGATGTCAGTCACTTGCTTTACCCGGGACTTTTAAAATCTAAGTACATTATTATTTTCAATGTACATGTAATTATAGCTTCCATACTATTGCTGTATAGCAAACACTGTGAAGTAGCAAAAGTTCAAAACTTATCACTATGAGAATGTTGTAAATTTTTAAATAGTCAGATATATAGTTATTAAATGCAAAAATGTAAGCTATAATCTAGTACATGTGTAGCTTTTAATAAACCACTGTAGAGGTATGTAATTCATAGAGGTATCTTCCTTAAACCTTCCCTCTGATAATTTGAGCATTTCTGTGAATTATAGATTAAGAAAACTTGATTTTATGAGTATGGTATTGATTCCACTTTAAATCAGGAATCTTTTTTAATGCAGTTTTTAATAGGTATGAGGATACCAGCTACAACTTTAGTTGCTGCAAGAAACAATATTTCTAAAAAAGAGAAAGATTAGAGATGACAAATACTCAGCAGGGTAATGAAAGTCGCTTGGTTTCAATCCTTGGCTTTGTAAACAAAGGTATATTAAATGCTGATTACTACTGTGTGGGCAGTCTGAGTTTAAGTACTCCTTATTTAAGGACCCTGATGAACGCCCACATAATTTTCTTGGGAAATTCCTGCTGATTCCTGTTCAAATAACCCTAAAATAAGGAAGTGATAGTGATGATCTCTTGTGATACACTATTTCTGTGAAATAAAACTTCACTTAACTTTGTATCCCCAGTAATTTCAATGCAGTGCTTCTCCCAGCCCCGTGTTGTCCCCCCCTAACTTTTTTTTTTAATAGTTCATGCTGCACATGCTTCAATTCCGCCTTCTTTTAGCCAACCATACTGTAGAAGCAGGTGTTTTGTATTGTGCTGGTTCCACAACATTCTTGTTTTATACAGATGAGTTCACCTGATCACAGTCATTGGTTTGAATCTGTAGTTAGTTCAAAACCCCAAAATGTTTAAATCTTCCTCATGCTTTCTTAAGAAAGAGAACCTCAATCTGTCTTACAACAAAAATATTATATTGAGACATATTACTAACCTAACCTCCCTTCCTCCTTCCCCATGTGCAGACACTCATTGAGAAAGAAGGTGGTGAATCAGATGTGCTTGACTACAACATGTGGAGTTACATGAAGGGCTATTTACACACGGTACATAGGTTTGTAGGGGAAAGGGATTAATTACTTTTATTTTTCAAAAGAAGTAGCCTGTCTGAGGGCCCAAGTGTGAGTTAGTAGGCAGTAGGAGGATGAGGCATTCCCCCGATTTGCTTTGGATCCAATGCGACTGGAGCTGCAGTGGAAAAGGTGGCTTCCTCTCAAATGACTGGTAAGGTATGCTGAATGTTTCTCTGGAGACTTTACTAGGTCATGATAGCAATTCTTTTTTGTGTGTACATTTTGTGGCTCAAAGGAGCTATGTCTTTTAAAATTACTGCTCAGACTTCATTTAATGAGTCTGCACTATGGAGTTCAAGGAAAATGTTGCTCTGGATTCTGGATATTTCAAATCAATTGGGTCATGAGACATACTTGATATTCCTTAATAAAATTTCTTCTAATTCTGTTAGGAGCTTGTCTGAGACACAAACTCAAAACAATAAAGTTCAGTGTCTTAGTTTAGAACAATGCCAAATGAACCTAGAGTCTCATCATCATGATATGTATCTTGTAGAATCACAGAATGGCTAGGTTTGGAAGGGATCTCCGGAGATCATCTACCCCAGCTTCCCCCCTCCCCCTACCTCCTCTTCACCTAACACAGATATGCCTAAATCTAGTTGCACAGGAACTCGTTCATGTGAATTTTGAAATTCTTCAGAGAAGGAGACTCCACAACCTCTCTGGTCAGCCTGTTCCAGTGCTCCATCACCATCAAAACAGAGAATTTTCTCCTTAAGCTCAAGTGAAACCTCCTGTGTTCTAGCTAGTGCCTATTGCCCCTTGTTCTTGCCCACCACTGAAAAGACCCCAGCCCCATCCTCAAGGCCTCCACCCTTCATATAATTATATACATTTATAAGAATCCCTCTCAGCCTTCTGCAAGATAAAGACTCCCAGGTCTCAGCCTCTCTTTCTAAAAGAGGTGCTCCACACCCCTAATCATCTTCATGGCCCTCTGCTGATCTTTTTCCAGTAGTTTCCTGTCCAGCTTGAACTGGGAAGCCCAGAACTGGACACAACACTCCAGGTGCAACCTCACCAGAGCAGGGTAGAGTGGGAGGAGGGCCTCCCTCTGCCACACTCTTTTTAATGCACCCAGGAATACCATTGTCTCTCTTGGCCACCAAGACACATTCTTGTCTCATGGTTAACTCATCCACTAGGACTCCCAAGTCTTTGTAGACTTGCTTTCCAACAGGTGAACCTCTAACCTGTATTGATACATATGGTTATTCCTCCTCAGGTGCAGGACTCTCTACTTGTTGAACTTTATAAAGTTCATCTCTGCACAGCTCTCCAGGTTGTCAAGGTCTTGCTGAATGGCAGCACAGCCTGACAGTGTCTCGGTCATTTCTCCCAGGTTTGTATCATCAGCAAACTTGCTGAGAGTACACTCTCTTCCTTTGTCCAGGTCATTGATAAATACATTGAACAAGACTGGACCCAGTAATGGCCCCTCAGAAACACCACTAGTGACAGGTCTCCAACTAGATCCTGTACCATTGATCACAACCCTTTGTGTTTTGTCATTCAACCAAGTTCTCAACACACCTCACTGTTTGCTCATCTAACCCATACTTCCTAAAATACTTCTCAGTCGAGCCTTAATTTGTAGTGAAGACAGAAGGAAGTTGCTAAGCTTGGTAATATCACATTTCAGGATGTCAGAAATTGGAAATTACATGCCCATAGTAAATATGTTAACCCATCAGTGTGGGATTTCAGTACCACTAACTGCCCGAAAGGTTTTCCCTCAACAATGAAGGAAAAAAGATTTGTTACTTCTAACTTTGGGGTTAATGACACGTCTGTCCAGGAACTATTTTACATAGACAGTTGTCTTACCCTGTTCTGACGCTTAATTATGATATAATGGGAAAATCATTATTGAAATACAACCATCAATTCTGTTTTGAAGGTTGCTCTCTGAATATGACCTCTTCTTTTAAGGCAGACTTTTTATCCCTGTTGAGTTCTTGTCTATGCCTTAGAGAATTGTAGTAACTGTGACTTCATGGTTTTCTCTGCATATGTTTTTCCGTTTGCTGTCTAGAAACTATTTCTTTTATGTTCTGCTGACTTACTTATACAAAATCAGGGTAGAGTCTAAGATTTATCAGCATTCCAGTCAGATTTTTTTTTTGTCTCTTTCCTTTTTTTAATAATGTTAAAAACCATCCTGGTGTGAGACGCAGCCTGACTTCATAAGGTAATACAAGCCACACGAGTAATGGAATCCAGCCAAATACATCACAAGGAGTGGCTGATGCCCATTTAATGTCTTTCACAGGAATACAAGCTAATCGTGCACTGTCACTTATTGCCAGCCTACTGCACAGAGGAGGCAGCAGCATAAGCTTGGTTCTCTCACTTGAAGTGAAGTTGCAGATCCCATGTGTCTGTGCATGCAGTGTAACGGTGGTAGCAGCTTGCGCATGTTAAGTTTCAACAGCTAAGAACTGAGGTTTTTTAATTGCTGGGATTGGCTGATTCAGACCTTAGGTTATCAAGAGTATGACAGTAAAACTTATGCACTTCCCCTCTGTATTGTGACCTCAGACTTTTGGTACAAAGGAAGAATATAAGCTTATTGCAAGTAAGACCTCATCTGAGCAGTGGATTTCTTAATAGAATGGATGGAAAGGTCTTACTGTGCTGACGCATTTGGAAAAAATAGCCATGAGCTCAATGTATTTGGGCTTAGATGTTGCTGGGCACTTTTATTGCTTTTTGTTCACAATAATGTAGAGAAGAAATTTTCATCCTAAACTGATGGAGCAAGACTGACATAGTTGAGAGCAGATTCAAGCTCTGCTATTTATCACACATTTCAGTGTGATAACTTTCTGTTTCTGAGAAGGCTGATGATTATTTTTGTTAAATATTATGGATACAAGGTACGATTTGTATTAAAAAGGAACAAGAAGACATTCTTTGTGTGATAGAAATTAAAAATGTTTGTGTTTGCTATAGTACCTGTCAGTGCTTCTGTGTAACATCTGATGCTTTCAATTCCCAGTGTCAGCCATACTTAGTCCAGGTGTTGAACTTGTCTTTTTTTTGCTGTGACCCTGGAGGTGGAATGTAAGTGGAACCTCAGGTGGTTGTACAGTGATCCAGTAAATCCAGATTTACAGCTCATTAAGTTACTTGTCAGATGAAGTAATGCTTTGATTTAGTACCAACTGATGCTGATTGAAATGGCTTCAAACAATTTTGATAGGTTAATTTATATTAGCCAGGCCTTGTACTGGTTCAGGTGTCATTTATCCTCCCACAACTGGCATGAAGCCAGCACAAACCCAATCTCATGTGCTCTGGCAAAATGCAATTATTTGCTCATCTGAAACAGATTTGTACTGTGTCATCTGTTAGTACGGGGTTTCAATACTAATAATTGCCAAAATAACAATCTTGATTGAAGTGGTACAGAGGTTGCATTCTGACCTTCATTGTTGTGAATGTAGATATATCTTGTTTATATTTTTTAATAACATGGCTTTTTTTAACTAGAAAAATAAGGGCGTCAGAGGAGAAAGTGAAGAAAACAATGTGATGTACAACAATCCGCAATGCACTAAATGCAAAAGTTTACTCTCTTGGCTTTTTCTCTTGTGGGGAAAATTTACTTCTCCACCTTCATCGAAACACAATAATCCACGCAGACCTGCCTACTACTACACAAAGTACAAGATTGTTTGGGCATTATCATGGAACTAATATCACTAGGCCAATGCATGAAATTCTTGGGTGCTTAATACCCATGTGTTTGAACAAATGCTATGCTATTTAGAAAAACAATGTCTGCCTACTTGTTTGTCTGTCTGTCAAATTACCCTGAGTCTCAGGCATCAGTGAAAGCTCTTTCTATCATACAATGTGGTGACCTTTGTAATCATGAGAATAGATTTTTTTTTTTTCAGTTGTTTTAGTCGTGCCTTTTAAAACACTAAATATGTCTTTTCAGTACAAGGAAAACAGCCAGATTTCATACAAAAATTTGGACATACAACTCTGCAAGAAGGAGAAGATTTAATCCTGTATTGCACTATACATGGAAAACCCAAACCACATGTCTACTGGACAAAGGACAATATTCAAGTGGTATCTGGAGACATCAGTGTATGTTCCAATGTTCTTGTAATATTTCTTGGGAGAAAGAAAATACATGATGCTGCTACTAATTGTCCGTGTCCATTCTACTGTTTTACAGATTGAGAAATTAGGAGATACCTATTACCTTTTAAAAAGAAATGTAGTCCCTGCGGATACAGGGAAATACATCTGTGTTGCCAGCAATGACATTGGAAAGGCACATTGTTCCGCTTTCGTAACAGTGATAGGTGATTCATCCCACCAGCTGCATGCTTTTAGGCACATCGTTGCCATATTAAATGATCACCTTGCTTTTACTTACTGATGTCCATGTTTTGTTTCAGAGAAAAACAAAACCCCAGAAATTTCCACTGTAACTCAGGCCAAATCAGAATGGGAAGACGGATACACTTCTGAAGAAGTAAATGTCACCACAACTGAGTTAGTACAAGCCCATGGCATGCATTGTGTTGGAGATCAAAGGCCTGTGGCTAGACATCGCCCAATAAGGTAACTTGCAACTTATTCTGTGCTACATTTTGTAGTACTCCAATAGCTGTAAGGACCTTAATTTACAAAGTGTATGTCAAGCACTCTTCCTAATCCTATGAATTTTTTCATAATATAAATTAAGTGCATAATGTGTGACTGCTTTTACAATCACTTCTTAATTAGAAGTATCTTAATCTGGATATTAATTGATTGAAAAGCTCGAAGTATACCAGAAGTTCAAACTGATATCACAGTATCACCAAGGTTGGAAGAGACCTCAAAGATCATCAAGTCCAACCCATTACCACATAAACATGAAATTTCAATAGCAGAATGCATTAGCAAAATTTCTACTAGGTAAGTATCTTATTTAGTAGAATAAGTGGCAGCCCTAATAACATGGGAGCAGTCGTTATTCACTAGTTGATTGAAGGTGACAAAACCTCCCACTGAGCAATTTCAGATTAAATGAGACACATAAACCCAATAGTCATTCTGGCGACTTCTTGCACAAGACTAAATTTTGCCTCCTGAATTTAGAGTCTGATAGCCTATGATAGTTTATGGTGCTAGAGCGGCTTTGTTTTTGAGTAGTGTATTCAGAGATGAGAAAGTTTTTGTAGCCTGTCATCATTACTGATCTGGTTTTCTCTACTGTTAGTTCACTGCTCCACTGAAAATCTCAGATTAAGTCAGGTAGTGTAGGGATGTAAATAGAGGTTAGGAATAAATTGTGCATATAAAAATAACTTGTCAAAAGTTTTCAATAAAAAAAGTACCTGAAAGATACTATTGATAATGTTTACTACATAGCTCTGAAACTGGTGAGACCGTTTTGCAGTAAAAAGCTGACTTCATGATGATGCAGACAAATAGCTTTCTTTCTAGAAGGTGTGTGAAGCAATGTAATGAAAAAGAGACTCCAGGATTCTCATGCCTTTGAAGAACTGGTGGTTAATGTGACTTGGGAAAGTGGTTGAGAATCTGTGGGATTTCTGTTAGGCTAATGTTTTACAGTTTGCTCCAAATGTTGTTTACCCTGGTCAAACAAAATCACATTCATTGCTTAAAGCATCTGAATATTTTCTGAACTTTTCATGAGTAGTGAATTCTATGACAAAAAACCATATATAAAAAAAAAAAAGAGCTGTCTTCATTTGTCTTCAGGTTCCTGAGGTTTGTCTATCTACATGCAGAGCAATAATTAAAAGGAAAGGAAATTATTGTATATGTAGATTCTAAAGCTATTCTCATTTCATAATAAGGTGCCTGCACAGTTTATTTCCTGACCAGCTGATCAAGCATTGACTCATGTATTTTGAGTTTCTTATGCATTGCTGTGAGATGTCAGATATTCCAAAGCAAATCAGCAAGCCAGACAAATGCAAGATCATTAGTTTTACTTAGCGCACATAAAGAACTTGGCATGATTAAAACCTGAGTCACTGTCCCTGGAGGTATTTAAAGGATATGTAGATGTGGTGCTTAGTGAGACAGCTTAGTGATGGACTTCACTGAGCTGGATTAATAGTTGGACTCAGTGATCTTAAAGATCTTTTTCAATCTAAACAAGTCTATGATTCTACGTAGATCATATGGAAAGGTCAAATTTCTCCCCATTTTCCTTGTCTCTTCTGTTTTTCATAACTAAAGTTGTCCTCTGGTTATTCTCTACTGTCAGTAAGATTAGTTTTAGAATATTTTATGTTCTGTCTGGAACCACTCTTTGTTTGCTCTGTAATTGTCTCAAGACTGCAGAGAACAGTCTAGGCCAACTACCATAGTGTTGCTTATGAAACAGAATGCTGTAGCTGTCACCATGAAAAATACAGGCAATATTAACTGACCTTTTTTAAACAGGTTTAAAGAGAAACTCTGGCTTCAAGGAGTGTATCTTGAGCTTGAGAGGCCACTAGAGGTTAGCTTCAATTTGGAACATGATCCCGTTCTTCACCTGCCTGCTGCACAGGATCAGAAGGTGGACTGAACTGCAAGATGCCTAAGAAATGAGGGCGTCATGTTCTTTGCTGTGTCCTTTAGTAGATACTTGCCATGGATGAGAATAAGATGAGCCTTTGACTGATATTCACTTTATACATAGGTTACAATATGTATTTGTTTCTTTATAAATGAATAAATAATAAAATTCATCTCTGTACAGCATTTGTTAGATTAGTGATTTCTAATTTCTTTCAGTTATTCTTCTGGTTTGTTGGACAAATCTAACAGAAGATGATGGTGGAAAAAAAAGAGACATTAGCCTTTAAAATTACAGATCTCCTTGGTGGTTCATCAGTACTCACTATTTTATTCTACAGATTCAATCATTGTTATTAATTACATCAATAGTTCTTCCCCCTAACTTACATAGGGAATTTAGAAACAAACAAATGATTTAAGACAAAATGAGTTTATAACTCCTGAAGTCTCCAGTTTATTAAATACATTGTTCCTGAAGTTATTCATTATAGTTTTGAGACATTTTGAGGAGGCCGAGCATCAAAAGCATGCATCTTCTAGTGCATGCTTAGTACCAGGAATGTCTTCAGGGAAGAGAGGACCTCTTTCAAGCAGCATAATGGAGAAATCTTCCACTATATTGCTTCTGCTGTCCGAACTGGACTAGTGTGACAAAGCAGTCCATTTCCAGTTAATGTATGCCATTACAGTTCAAAGGAGTAGACTATGAAATGGTGATACCCATGCTAGTTTCAAAGCACATCCTTAGTTTAGCCATGGACTTCCCCAAAAAGAGATTCCTCAAGACGCACAGCATCCAGTCAGGATATAAACAAAACCCCAAATGAAATGGAATCTTTTGGATTGTAGGGGAGTCTTTAGCATGATGAAATTTCTGTCTCCATCTCCTGAATTCAGAGTTTAGGTGCCTTTTTTACTTGATTGCAAAGCTTCTTACAGAGAAAGAGAAGGATTTGAATAATGTCATCCATTTGCAGCATTGAAAAATGTAGTTCAGAATATGCCTTATTTTGTATGGCTGTCTGACTGGCACACCAACCAATAGAACCTCTAGTTAGACTTGGGAATAACTGTTCTTCATCTTGATCCTTCTGATTCAGATTTTCCAAGTCCTACCTCATGAATTATTCATGTTATTCAGACTTCTGCCTTGGTTCACCATGTATGGCTTGGCTGATTCCATGGGTACATGTGTATTGTGCAAGTGCCAACTGTGCAACATTTTATCATTATTCATATAAAAGCTGATTAGACCTACGCTAGGACTGTATACCACAGCAGTGCACTCACTTCTCACAAAGAGTAGGTAGGAGTTTAGGCAGAGCATCATCTTCTGTGCCCCATCCAGGTAGATGTCATCTGTGCAAAACTGGTACTGAAATAATATTTTGGAGAGTTGCTTAAATCATAATAGCAAAATGTTAAACATTTGTCTCCAACAGGGTACAGGTTGGCTGGTAGAAACTTAAATTTATCTTCAAATTAAAGTACTTAGAGAGGAAATGAGCTGAAATAAAATCTCATGTACATGTCTTCACCTGATCACATAAATCACTTGACGCTATGGAAAAGTCAGTGGCATGCTGCCCACAGCGGTCACAAGGCTGTGTATATGTGCACATAAATATAGTAGCTGCGGACTGAAGTTCTTACTCTGCTTATTTACCTTGTATCTCTCACAGTTTATTGCAAAATGGAATGGAGACAAATACCAAACATCTTGTGGATCTCATACTGTTACCTTTCTGCTGAGTAAACCACTCTTTTGCCCATGTTGTTTAAAGGTTTCACATAAAACACTTTCTAACTGCAGTCACATTCAGAAGACTGACAAAGTACATATCAGACATCCTCCCCCAAATTAAAAGAATAAAATGTATGTTATTTTATTACCTAGAATCGTACATATGACACATGAAAGTTTCTATTTAAAAATACATTTTGTAAAAATCAAAGTGTAGAATTCAGTGCCTGCAAATTTTGATTCCCTGGCAAATTCATGGTAGTGAGTTCTTGCTTTTCCTCTGTCATCCAGTAAGAACAAGCTGAACTTTTATATTTGAGATTTTTTTTCCCCCTGCCCCTTGATTCACAAAACACAATTAAAAAAAAAAAAAAAAAAAAGCAAAAAAAAAAAAAAGCTAATCTTTTCTAAACAATACATGGAGCAAACCAGAAATCTGTATACATCTATTATTGCCTATAGTTTTCTTACAAAATATTAGAAAGTGGTGTTTATAAACGTGAATGGAAACCAACAAGGAGCACAGAAATTTCTCCAAGTAGTTCCAGGGAATGGATCCAGTGCAGAACATGGTAAGTCTTTCTGTTTCTTCTAGTTTTGTAAGTCTTAGATGCTCATGAATTTGTTAGACAATCTGATCTACTAAGTATGTTGGTTAAAATTCATTCCCAGTATTATGGTATTATTTATTGCTTTGTGAAAGAAAGTGGAATGGGAATGATATTTAAAGAAAAAATATGCAAGGAAAATTTGAGAAAAGTGATGTCTGTAAATCTTCTACTTAGATATTTCCAAGATTATATGAGCAGTAAGTATCAACATGAGGTTAGTGAATATGGACACTGATAATTATTTCACACCTGTTCCAGTCTAGGCAAAGTTCCCAGTAAGTTGTTCACATGTGAAATAGCTAAGGTAGTTTCAAAAATTGCATACTGCCCTAGTTATATTTTCTGCATTGGGAGCAACTGACAGTGAATTCACTAGTAAGAAGTCAAACAGTTTTCTGCAAGCAAGTTTTAGTTTATAGTGAAAAAGTGTAATGCATCTTGCATAATTGGTTAAAGTAACTGAGATGAGATGTTAGACTCTGCAGCTTTTCAGAAGCCACTTGCAGCACACAAAAATGAATATTCTTGATATAATGCATTTTACAGCATTTGTGTAAGGTCCCAAACATTTTGTTATGATGTAGTTTAGAGCATTTTCTAGGAAAGCAGAATTGATGGAAATGCATTTTAATTTCATGTAGATATTTAAGAGTTAAGTGAAGAATTCTTTAGTTGTTTCTAAGTTTAAAGAAGGAGGGGCAGGATGAGAGAAAGTAAAATACTTTTTGCTTCAGAAGTAGGCTTTAGAAAACTGGAATTTTAACAATGCTATTTTCTATAATTATATTTTGGCTTGTGTTTTGTCTGTTCTATAGGGATTTAGGTCATTATCTTAGCAATGAAAAGTTTTGTTTAAAGCAACCAAATAATTTATTTAATGACTTCTTTTACTACATATTCAGTAGAAGGAAGAATGAAATAAAAACATTGTATGAGAGGACAGACATTGTAACTGACATTGTATAGGAAAAAAGGAGACAAAAAATGGAGTAAGGGAAAATGGAAGTAGAGAAGGAAATGGGAAAGATACTGATTCTTTTTATGCAGTTTGCACATGCAGACAGATAAAGGGACCAGGAAAGAAAACACGTTTTAGGCTACATTGGCTGTGCAGTTACAGTATGTAGCACACTATAACTGTTTGACAAATAATGAAGAAAAGGTTGTAGTTTTTAAAAGAAAACAACTTTGGTAATTCCACATTGAAAAATCACATTGAAAACTTGCCTAAGTGGCAATTTGAAGCTTGTGATAGTCAAGAAAGAATGAATTTATTGTTAAACACTTTAATCTTGATAACAGCAGACTGTAAGTCCTCCATTTACCAAAACAGCTAAGCACATGTGTAATGTGACTTTAAAGCTCATAAGTAGTCTTATGAACCTCTTACATGTTTAAAGAGTTTGCTAGATATGTGTTGTATATATTCTGCTTTGCAGGGAAGAAAGCAAGCTTTTTAAATAAGAAGGCATATGGGGTGGTGTGGCAAAACACTTCCCATTCCAGCTATAGACAAGAATAGTGTTCTAACTCTGATCTCTGATTCGACCAATCCAATGTCAGGAAACCAAGTGATGAGGCTGGGCTTGTGGAAGCTCACAAACTAATATGATATTCCATGGGTGATTAACTCTGTGGTTTGCAGAAGGCCTCCCCAGGGAAAAACAAAACAAAACGAAAAACCAACCAAACAAACAAAAACACTCAAAACATTAGACTTAAAATCTGCCTTTAGAAATTACAGTAGTTGCCTGTGTTAATTTACTTACACATAATTTATACTTCTGAACTTCATATGCTATTGTTTATTAAGATTAACTACTTGGAACATCAAACAGAAAAAACCTGGAACATCAAATCTATATATTTCCAAATATAATTTTAGAATTCAAAGTTACAGATTAAATAAAATTTAAGCTGTGTCTTCTAATAGTGTGCAGCCATATGTCTGAGCTCAGTTTACTTATTTGGTCTGGTGATTGACAGATACATTTGGTAGTTTCTTAGATGTTTTATAATGGAAAAGAGTAAGACTGAATCTGACTGATATGGCTACTTCTGTCTTGTCCCTATCCTCTGCTAAAATGCTTCTTTATTGCTTTCTTAATCTCATGCTTGTGACTTTGGACATTTGTAAATGGCACATTATAAACAAAACTGAACTGTAAATTAAAATCTTTGGAACAGATGAGGTCCCCTTAGTGAAGCTCCTTTGTGCTTCCAAAATTAGCATTGTCAATCAAACCAACAAGTGGTGTATGGTTACACAGAGTGGATCCCCTCACAAGACACTTTCTTTTAAGAAACCAATCAGAACTGGCCCTGCCATGATGAAGCAGACCTGTCAGTAATCCTGGGGTATATAAAGCGAAACAACTATGTTAGCACTTCTGAGCAGTCGTGCATTCCCCGCCTCGCCTCGGGTGTAGGGATTGCAAAAAAACAAAACTACACTGTCAAGACTGTGTAGTTTTGTTTTTATGATTAGAGGCTCTACAATTCTCATGCTGGGATTGTCTAAAAAAATCTTACTCTGGATAAGGACGTCGTTCAAGGAGATTTCGTTGGGCTTAGCCCACTCTTACGGGCACTTTGAGAGATCAGGTTAGTAGCATGTTTTTGCTGATGTAATAAGTGTTTTATCAGTCATTAGTAATCCTGATATATACATTATTTATAAATTTGATCACAGTAGGGGTATATGTTTCAAAGTACAGAAGCGGAGCACTTAAATACTCTGGCAAGATTATGTCTTAAGTTTCTGGGTGTAAGTTTTGATAACATTCAGCAAAACGTTTTTTTCCAGTACATTTATACTTTAAGGCTGCATAAACTAAGATTTGAGAAGTACATGGGAACATCTGCTTTACTTAAAAACTGCTTTCTGTTGGGAATGTTCAAGGTTATGCTACTGAGAGATAAACTGAGAAGCTCCAAGAATAGCTCTGATAAGATGCATATGGTATCAGCTAAGCACTGATGGCTTTTTAAGGGAATCAACTGCTAAGGTATCAATTACATGGCAGCTCTGCAACACTTGTCTGCTGTCATTCATAGCCAGGAAGGTTATTTCTGGAACATGACATTTCAGATGCATACTTTTAATTCTAATTATACAAAAAGCCTTATAAGATCAGATCTTCATCAGTGAAATTTTCCTAGACAATGAAATGTATAAACTTTGTGTGAATTCAATGACAATTATAATTCCGGAGTCAGGAAAGTCTATGTGTATACACACATACATACATACATACATACACGCACATATATATATATATATATGAGCTTTCATCATGTTTAATTTTTGTAGGATTACTTCCATATGTTTTAGCTCAGCTTCAAAACACAGTTATAACTGAAGCAGGTCTTAGTGAAATCAATGTGGCAGATATTTGTTGTGTTAGGATAAGATACTGGTATTTTTTTTCTAATTTGAACTATTTCCCCTCACTCTCGAATTGGAAAAGCTATGATAAAAGACTGTTTCTCCATCAAGTATTCAGGAAAGGTAATGAGAAACAGGTCAAAATCCCAATACAATATCCAGTTCTGTCCTTATGTGCTAATTGTGTGTAGGCATCAGAACAGAATTCAGTGAAGGAATCTGGATTGTAGTGAAACAAACTTTACTTTCTCATTAATTTTTAAGTTAAGTCTGGAAGTGGCACAAAATCCAAAGTAAGTAACAGTAAATGTTTGAGTGAGACTGACTTAAAATGATTATAATTAATTTTTGTTTACTAAGATATTATAAGTTTTCAGGGGAATATTTTACTATGAAAAAAAATCTACTTTTAATAGATATGTGATACTATTAAGATAATATTGACTACCTTTTAAAAAACCTGCACAATTCAACATCATTAAATAAATATGTTCATGCAAATATAAAATGTGTCCGATACAGAAGCTTTTCTAAAGGCATCGTGCTATTTCAAAGTAGGATCTTATAGCATAGGAAGAGAAGCAAACTATTTTTCTTTCAGATTTCACATAAATTTCCAGTTGTTCATACCATCAGTGTCAGTGGCTACCTTATATCCTAGCTCACATTTCCAAGGTGGCTGCCTTCCAGTATTCAACATTCCACTGAGATACTGTCTAAGAAAGAGTAGGATTTTATCTGCATCTTTAATGCCAATATACTTCTGTGTAAAAAGAAATTATTCACTACGTAAAGACTCCTTTTAAAAGAAGAGAGTATCTCAGCTTATTTATTTAATTATTATATTAATTATTAGAGTGTAGACCTTCACAATTTTTTTCACTTGCTACTTAGTCATCTGGATGCCTTCGCATGGGAGAATGCAAATGTTTTGCACTACAAAATATTTTCACATGATTCAAAATCATTTTTACATGGTGATTAGTTTCTCTTCAGATAAAGGAAATCAATGAACAAAGAGAAGCTAGATGACCTGCACAAGGTCATGTAATGAGTCAAGCAGAACTTTGTCTCCTGCTGCTTGCGTGTCATGCCAAATGGCAGCTTTGCTAAAAATAAGTTTCACATCCAACTCAGCCAAGTGTGTCCTAAGTGTAACTTGCTATACAACTTTGTCAAAACCTATGGTCTTCACTTCTCATCAAATCAATGTGATTTAAAACTGAGAAGGGCAAACTGCTATGAAAATAATTAGAAATACGTCCAAAATCTAGCAAGAAGGATGTGCATATAATAAAAACGTCACCATTAATATCTAATTATGTTTTCATTTCTTTCAGAGTGCCTGTAAAGATGACGACAAAAGCACCAACATTTACACAGCCATTACAAAGTGTTGTGGCACTGGAGGGTAGTGCCGCAACCTTTGAGGCTCATATTAGTGGTAAGGTTTTAGTTTATTCTTCCAGGATTGATTATTTTTAAGGATTTTGGGTTTTGAGGGTTTTTTTTTTGTTGTTGTTGTTTGGTTGGTTGGTTTTGGTACTGTTTATGCTAAGACAAAAAATAACACTTTCTGTAGATCATGATCTAGTCAGAATGGGTGAAGATAGTGCTGAAATATGAATATATATACACATCATATGGTACTGATCAGTGCTGTGAAGGGCTGTCAGATATCCACAGAGATAACGCATAAGGTCACAAGGCTTCCCAGGCAACAGCTGATCACCCTGCCAATGAGACTGCTGTCTAATTCTCATGTATTTTAGAGTCATCAAAACTGGGGGGAAGTAGCACTGAAAGTGTGTGTGCGTGTGTGTGTATATATATAAAAATATGTACTGTGCTAAAAGAATACATGCTGTGCTAAAAGAATGTATACTATGCTAGTCAAGGAATTTCATATGGATGCAGAAAAAGTAATCTTGTCTGGATGATGATGAGAAAGTATGAGGAGTGAAAGTGCAAAAGGCAGGGCATATGCTAATTTTTCGTTGATTTAGTGCTAAACCTTACTTTGGCTAGATGTATTAACATGCTGTATGTCAACTTTAAGATGCCGCATGATTTTAAAGGATATTTCATCTTGCTGGTCTACACAGTATTAGAACACCCTGTCTTGTGCAAAATTCAGTGCAAAATTCCATGCAAAATTCCATACAAACCCTCAGGATAACTTTACCAGATAGCCAACACCCCGTTCTAAGAGAGCATCTGACCTCAGCAGTGACTAAGGAGAAATGGCACATGTTTCTGCTGATGGAATTATATTGTCTTACAGGCAATAGCAATGTGATGATCCACATACCATAAAACACTACCCAGATGCTCTCTAACAGGTGCAAACATATGATCTCTCCAACTATAAAGATCTCTGACATCTATGGCCTACTATGGTTCATCCCTTGGTCCTCGTGGGTAATATTGGCTCAGAGAAGGTGTTTGAAGGTGCCCTACAGTCTAAAGTCATGATTTTTTTAATGCTTTATTCTGTTATCTGTCCCTCTACTCTTCACTTAATTGTTCAGGCCTTCTCTCATTGCCTGTACACATGAAATTCTTTGTGAAAGCTTCTTTCCAACGATGATTACAATAATTATTACAAATACATACATAGATCTGCAGAACAAGTTAGGATTCTAATATTGTAGCTCAATGTATGATTTTGGACATATTATTTTTTTTTTTATATCATGGAGTACTTCACAGGGAACTCAATTCCTTGCTGAGGAGATGACAGGTTTTCTAATAGCATATGCCATTATTTGTATTTTAATCCAAAAAATATCATGTAAGTCAATCTCTTATTAACTTTATTCATAATCTGAGGTTCTGGAATAATATTCTGTGCCCTCAAAACACCCACCAAGACAGATCTGACAGTGGCTTGGATTTGATTTTTTAAATATATAGAGAGTATGTAAGTTTTATTTCATGAAATATTGTATAAATAGTGGACTATACAGCTTTATTTTGCTACATTGTCTGCCCTCCCTATCTGTCATGAATTATTGTGAATTTGAAATTCAAACCGTCTCTAACTCTGATAATATTGATCTCTTATATACAAGTCAAGTGTTAACACAGAGGTACAATTCAAATGCAAAGAGTACCAACAAGGGCTTAGCAACAAGCTGGGATGCAACTTTGTAGTATGTAAACTAGAACAAATTAATTACACTGTTCTATCAGCTTGGGAATTAAGTGTCAAGTTACAAAGCTTTGATATGAGACAAATACCCAGTACTTTCCCCTGTGCTCAGAAAATGCAGAACACACAAACCCCGTGATTAAAAGCAGTGAATGCCAGAGCAGCCAAGATACCATCACAGGAGACCTACTAGATGAGCAGTGGCTGAGGGCATGTGAGACAGCACATCACTGTCAAGAAAGTCTGCAATCCTGCTGACATTAGAACTGTGCACATCCTCATGTCTCCACAGTACTGATCATTATTGAATTTGTTGACAAAGAACTAATCTGTACTCTGTCACATTAGCTTTCTCTGAAGCAGTATTTTCAGGTGTTGCCCAATGCAACACAGCCCTTACACTCTGAAAGTTGCTGAAAAAAGCACATAGATGGTACAGTTTGGCAGTACCTGTCCCATTACAGTCAGGACAATGTCATTGAACTAAATTACTTCTCATTGAATTAAATTACTTAAGTAAGGAGGTTCAGGTACTTTAGAATAAATTTTTGCAATGAAGCTCAAAAAAACCTCAGAGCATTTTAAAATTAAAAAGAATGTCCTAGTAATTAATATTCAAATGATAATGTAATTTGGAACATTGGCTATTACATACAGTCCAGGTAAAAATATCTATTTTATATATATATACACACACATATATACATATTAATATATTAATATATATAACCTATTATCTAATATATTAAGATATATTTATATCTATACTCTATTAATATATATTAATATCTATAATCTGAGGCAGATCTTACTGTTAGTCCACAGTTCTGTGGCATGTGACTAGCAAAGGGCTAATAAATCTATAAAGATGAGTTTCTTTTAATATGAATTTGGGCTCAGATTTTCAACTTCTAACTTAAGATTCTTGTTTAACCTACCACAAAAAAAAAAAAAAAAGCATAAATAGAAAACAAAACAAAACCCCAACAAAAAAAAAAACCAACAAAACTAAACAACAGTTTAGCTGGCAGTGTTTCAAGAAATTCACCATTGACAACATGGTTTTACATCACCTGTCATAAAAAAACCCTTGAATCTCATTTGCACAATTGTTGAAGAAGTTGAAATTCTGGATTAAATCAGTAGGATCTGTTAGATACTCTATGCTTATTGTAATAATGTCCATGTTGTTCTGTGCTAGTAGTATAAAATTGAATTGTACCAACCCATCAGGGATGTTTGATAAATGCCATCAGTGAAATTAGCAATGCTTAAATGTACTTTTACCTTTTGATTTCTAATCCTCTCTAAAACTGGCCACATTTCTTTTTCTGTGCATTTCTACTTTATATATATATAAAAAACAGTTTTTTCAACTACAAGAAAAAATTCAAATTTTTCTAACCAAGTTTCATGTGACTGCAAGCAAAAACTTTCTCTTTCATTTTAGATTCACATAGTCATATTCCTGTCACATTAAAAACTCAAGCAGTTGAGAGTTTATAGAAGGGACTTTTCAGAAAAGAAACAGATCTCTATGCTCCTCAGGGTTTCCAAACCACAGAAACTGAGCAAATTAGAGCAACTGTAGTGAGTGCAGTCTCAGATGTCATTCCTGAGCCTCTAGGGAAAAAAAAATAAATCCCAAAACATAAATAGGAATTGAAGCTAACGTATGCAACAGTTACTTTTACTGTTACTTTATTTTATACAATCTTTTAGTGTTGGGGCAACTGCTTAGCTCATTTGGAAGTTCTGATTTATACTTTCTCTCCAAATTATTTGACTGGATAGTTTTGCTAGCAATAAGCAATGTTGGCAAATAAAAACAAACAAACAAACAAACAAACCCCCCACAAACCAAACAATCCCCTACAAAACAAAACCCCTCAAACTAAAATAAACAAACAAAAAACCAAAACCTCATGTGCATTAATTTATACCCTTCATAATTTTAATGAACTTTTATCCCTCAACAGGTTTGCCAAACACTACAGTCCACTCATTATCCAAGTGATTTTCTAAATGTAGTAGCCTGTGCAGTTGTCCTATGGTCTTTTTACTTTAAAGATCTTTCTAAAAAGAAATCTCTTTACCACTGTGTCAGTTGACATGCAGTTGTAGGACTGTGCCTATGCCATTGCACTCCACTCTAACTGTGTCCACATGAGTGACTGTTATGGCAATTTTGGATATCTAGCATTTAATAGCATCTTGCTTTTTCTTTAGGTTTCCCAGTTCCTGAGGTGAGCTGGTATCGGGATGGCCAGGTTCTCTCTGCTGCAGCTCTGCCCGGTGTGCAGATCTCGTTTAGTGATGGCCGCGCTAAACTGGTGATCCCCACCGTGACAGAAGCGAACAGCGGAAGATACACCGTACAAGCCACCAATGGATCTGGGCAAGCAACTAGTACTGCTGAACTACTTGTCACAGGTATTAAGCAGCTAAAGAAAGGCACATCTTTCTGCTAGCAATGCAAAAGTCATAGCAGAAGAGTCACAGATAATGAAAAAAGTTTCGAAGTATCTGATCGGCAAAGATATAACAAACCAAATTCCTTCTCCCAAAGCATTCTCACCAGTAATTTATAACAGTGTCCTTTACATATTAACTGTATAAAGTTTAATCTTGACCTTACAATTTCTTACCCACAATTACAAATTTCTGTTTTATCCCTGCATATACTTCTACTTATGTGATCTGTCACACCAGCTACAGTCAAACTATTCAAAAAAGAGAGGATGAAGTTCTGCAGGATGGAGTCCTTTATGGTATTTAATGATATAAATTATATTTGACAGAATGACTCACAGTCAAGAGACTGAGCATATTACCTATAGTTATGATCAGTGTATCTTTAATTCAAGAAACATTTGCAGTCATGGGTATAGTCAGAAATACCAGAAAATTTAAACACGTGAAAAATATTAAGGATTGTATTTTGGCAAAACCGCTCCAAATGTTTTGAACATTTGAGAAAATATCATCTGTTAGTAGCATGTGCAGGAGAAATAGGACTTGTGAACTTCCAGTAATGGGAATATCTAGCCCTTACAGTGCTTTTTAACAGAAGTTATTGTTTTTCTACCTATTTCTTCAATAAAACTTCAGCTGGAACAGCACCGCCAAACTTCTCACAACGACTACAGAGCATGACTGCAAAGCAGGGAAGTCAAGTTCGACTTGACGTGAGAGTGACTGGAATCCCTACACCTGTGGTGAAGTTCTATCGGGATGGAGTAGAAATCCAAAGCTCCCCCGATTTTCAAATTTTACAAGATGGAGACCTTTACAGCTTAATAATTGCAGAAGCTTACCCTGAAGACTCCGGTACCTATTCAGTAAATGCTACAAATAACGTGGGACGTGCTACTTCAACAGCTGAACTGCTAATTCAAGGTAATGGAGTATAAGTTCTAAGCTATGAAAATAAGGATCCTTATTGTAATAATACATTGCAAAACCACTTCGTCAAAGTTTTATTCAATGCAATATTTTTTAAATTCTTTCTCGAGAGTTACTAACTTGCTGTGAAAAGGCAGTGCCTTTGGTGAAATTGGTCAAATATTTCTAAGAATTTAAAAAGTAATTTTCTCCAGAATGAACCACCATTAAACCGAAGATACAGTTGTTTACATTTTGTTCTGTAGGTTCACAGAGTTGTGGTTGTAAACTAGCTTTGATAGACTAGAATGTAGCAGTGAGTTACTCTACTTGGAGCAGCCTTGCTTGTATTTCACCTCAGTCAGGCTTCCAGTCTCTTGTAGTCATTTGATTGATTCTGAACAATCTACAATAAATGTGTTGTGTTTGTGTTTTGTTGTTTGTTGTTTTTTTTTCCTGATGACATAGTAATACAAAAATATTTCAACTGTTTTCACTATTATCCATCTATTAATACTGCAGGGAAAGCAAATGGTTTCTTAATCCTGTCTCTGTTGTTTATATATAATTCTCGATAATTGGAATTGACCATTCATTTTTTTTCTGCTACTGCTTATTGTTTGTTGCCACATGCAATTCTTCTGACCATGATTTCTCTTCCAAAAGGTGACGAAGAAGCCGTTCCTGCTAAAAAGACAAAGACAATTGTTTCGACTGCTCAGATTTCGCAAACAAGACAAGCCAGAATTGAAAAGGTATGTTTTTCTGAAACAGAGTATGTAAGGCTAAAAAGTGGATGATTACTTCTACAATATCTCAGACCTGTTTTCTTGATTTCATTGTAGAAGACTGAAGCCCACTTTGATGCCAGATCACTTACAAGTGTTGAAATGGTAATAGAAGGTGTGACAGGCCAACAGCTCCCACACAAAGCACCTCCACGAATGCCTCCCAGACCTACATCAAAATCACCCACTCCACCAGTAATTGCTGCAAAAGCACAAATGAGTCGACAGCAATCTCCATCACCTGTTAGACAATCACCATCACCCGTAAGACACGTCAGAGCACCAACACCCTCCCCAGTCAGGTAAACTTACTATTCTTTCAAACAGGATTGCTTTTTGAATCTCCTCCACGTACAGCAGTAACACCGTAGAACAAGAACACAGTATAAAATGAAAGAATATGCTGTTTTAGTACTGAGTGAGTTTGTTCTCATGGTAGGCTATAATATGCTATATTTGCCACTGCTGCAGGAGTGCATGCTTGTTACGTATATTTCCTATCCCATATAGAGTAATAGCTTTTAGAGAATAAATGCTATTTGATCGCTGAAGTAGCAATCAGAGCTCCAAGTTTGTGAAGAAAACAGTAGAGCAGTTAATCTTTCATTGTTTTAGATGAATAGAGAAAAAAGCAGTGACACTCTGACCAGTGGCAAACAGAATGGAAAGATATGCAAAACACATGAACGCATTCTATGTGTGATAGTAATGACTGTAGAAATAAAGTTTTGAAGGTAGGCAAGGTAAATGTGTTTATGAAAAAAATAAGTTTAGCTCTGCTATGTGAAGGATCTTGAGAGAGAAAGTGAGTGATTTGAAGAGCAGGACTTGTGGTCAAGAGATCCCAGGAGGTGTGTGTGCTGAAAGGCAGGTAAATTACTTTGGAATTTTTGTAGCTTCAGCATCCTGACGTGCCAGTGTCATGGAAGGAACGTCTTCGAGCTGAATACCATTTAAATTGACAGACATAAGTATACTGATTAATTTTGCTCCATTGAGAATAACTTGCAAGGACAGGAAGAAACGTGAACTGCACAGATGAACGAATGACTCAATAGTGCCACTTAGAGTGCACATAGAGCTAGAAGTTTGTACTCCCTTACTAGTCAAATCCCTTTCAGACGTAGGCAATAAATCTAAACACCAATTTGATGCTGCTGCCCCCTAATGTTGAAATTTGTTAACATTATCTAGGAAATCAACAACAAAAAAATTCCTCTCAAAGAAAATCTAAGTTAGAAAGTCTGCTAAGGCATTTTTCAAAATGATTTTTCAAAGCTGTCTGCTAGGATTGCGATTGGAATTTCAGAATTTAAATGTAAGTATGGGGAAAAAATATGGGCCCCGAACAGAGGCTTGCCTGGAGCCTGAACACATATAGGGATGACACATGGAAGAAAATGAGGTGGAGTGCAGGAGTAGATACAGTTGTGTTATTGCTAGGTGCCACATAACATTTTTTGCAAGGGTGATTACACTAATCACTATGCCTGTCTACAGAGACCAAATCACAAATGTAATATACAATAGTCACAACCTGTAAGGCTTCTGTATTATTTCTATGAGGAGAATTAAGATTGAATCAAAGGAAATACGTGGTACATTTACATATTTAAATATATGTGCTTGAGCAAAAATGCCCTTTGACACTTGATTTTATTTATTTTTTGAAATCAGCTACTACAAAGATATGTTGCAGTACTAAGTATGACAAAAGCACATATTAAGCATAATGTTAAAAACAGGTAAGTGTAATTTGGAAGTAGAATATTTCAAAAACTTTCAAAATCAAACTACAACATATTGAAGATATCCTAAACAGGGAGTGAATTTAAGCTCAGGCTGAAGCTGGTTATATAGTAGTTGCTGTGTGACACTGCATTAATTATAGTAATGCTTTATGTTTCATTAGATCGGTTTCTCCTGCTGGAAGAATCTCCACCTCACCTATCAGACCAGTGAAATCACCTTCTCCAGTTCGTAAACCACATGTAGTTACAACTGGGGCTGAAGTCCTTCCCCCTTGGAAGCAGGAAGGATACGTTGCAACTACAGAAGCCCAGATGAAAGAAACAAGAGTTTCTACAAGCACTACCCAAATAAGAACTGAAGAAAGATGGGAGGGGAGATACGGGGTCCAAGAGCAAGTTACCATTAGTGGTGCTGCTGCTGGTGATGCTGCAGCTGGTGCTAGAGAGGTAAAGTTTATTTTTGGGAAGGGCATTGGATTTGCTCTAATTGTGAACTCACCACTGCTGACTAGATCTGCTAAATGGAGTCTGAGAGGCTGTGATTAAAAATGTGTGTATCTGTTCCCATTTGAGTTCTGCTGCAAATATTTAAACACTTCTTTGCAATATTCTGTCTCTGTACCTGTTTTGTGCTTCTTCTGAATGTATGCAAAACATGAAAAAATGTCTTTTGATGTGACTAATATAGGTGAGAAAGGACAGTGAAAAAACAGCAGCTGTTGCTACGGTTGTTGCTGCTGTGGATCAAGCCATGGTGAGAGAACCAGCTCCAAGTGTTGTAGAGCAAACTGCTAAAAGGACAGCAATGACTGCAGTCCACATTCAGGAGCAGGTAGAAATAGAGCACAGACACTCTGTGATTTTTCCCTTTATCCCTTCATACAACATGCAAACAAGGCATGATTCACTGTGAGGAATTAACAAGATATTACTCAGTGCACTGCAAACGCATGCATACAGAGCATCTGGACTGTAAAGGAATGTTCGTGGATTACTTATTCAATTGTTTTCCATCATAGCAGGGTTGAACTAATTATTCTTAAACAGTTTTTAAGCTTTAAGAATACCATCTATTAAAGTAATCCTGTATTCTCCCTTGTTATTTATTCTCTAACATTAGTCTTACACTGATTAAGTTTTTCCTCTAATATCTCATCTATAATTTACACTTTGGGATAAAATAATTTCCACTTAGTACTGTTCCTTTGCTTGCAATCCTCTTATTTTTCCTTCTCCTCTTCTTTTGATGATTAGTTTGTTAAAATTAGTTTTAAGGGTTTGGGTTTTGTTGGTTCTTGATATAAAAATCAGATGAGAAAGGAGGGAACAGTAGTAGTTACCAGTGACCAAGCCACAAGCCAAACAGTAATACCAAAAACTAGAGAAGGAATTGTTTTGTCACAAGAACAAAGATACATCTCTTGTGAGAAGGTGAATGCAGATATTAATTACAATTGTCATATCCTAGGTCATTAGAAAAAATAATATCTCATTAAAAAGACAAATTAGGTACTGGAGTATTGAGGTTTCCCTTTTATCATAGGTTCAGTCTTTTAGTTCAGATTGTCATAATTCTCCTATCTCTTCTTGTTGATGACTTTCTTTTATCTCTATTTCACTTCCATTATACCTGAGAGTAAAAGAGAGAGAGAGAGAACCTTACAAAAACCTGTAATTTAGGATTTTTTTTTTTTTTTAATATATATTGTAGTAACTTACTAGGCAGTATTGTCAATCCTTTAAAGAACTGGTATGTTGGAAATACCTCTTCAGTTTTCCTTTTTTTTTTTTTCCTGATTTTGTTTCTAAGCTTGCCATTTGTAATCTGCTTTGTTGTTTTTTGGTTTTTTTTTTGGCAGTACAGTGGGTCAGAAAAAGCAGGAAAAACTCATTCTGCATCGAATTAAATTTTGAAAATACTGTTGAGTGGTTGGAATTCAAATTTTGTCATGTGTTTTATCAGACAAATGTGATTTAATTGAGGATCCATGTTTAGAGAGAAATTTTACATTTGGATTGCAGCTGAAATGTGTGACAAAGAACGTGTAACTTATCTTTAAAGTAGTGAGAAACAGAAATCCACCTGGGCAAAAAATTTTATGTTTATGAGCAGATTATATCTGAAGTTCTCAAAAAGTGGAAGCTACCTAAAATTTGCTTCTAATATGCTACACGTTCCCAAACTGATTATGATGTGGGACAGTTTTCCTCTGATCTGATTCGTTTTATTACTGCCTTCAGTAGTGAAACAAGCATGTGTGGAATGTTTTACTATTTTTATGCTAAATGTATATATGTTTTGTAGAAAGTCTGCTTATGTCATTGTTTCCAGACTAGATAACTTTGAAATCCACGATTTGGTCTTTCTCCTCCCTTTGATTTTTATCCTCTTTTCCAAATATATAGAAGATCACATACCTTATATTTTAAAACAATATATTTAACTTTCTTTGTTTGTAAATACTCAGGTGAGAAAAGAACCAGAGAAAACTCCAGTACCCACAGTAACAATTGCCACAGACAAAACCAAAGAACAAGAAACGGTATCACATGCCCGACAAGAAGTATCAACCAGACATGAACAAGTGCAGATTGCTCATGAAAAGGTAAATAAATGTTACAAATATTTGACTCGTTATATTATAAAACCTCATTCTTCATCAAATGTGTTATGTAGCTTTGCTCTGTATCTTTATGGAGAGAAGATTACAAAATAAAACACAAAACAAAGCACCCCAGAAACAGTCCCAGCATTTCACACCCAAAGAAGATTGCTGAAGATAAATTGTAAAAGTTATCTCTCACGATGTAATGTTTACGTGTGGAGTTTGATTTAATGAAGTCCATATTTGTATGAGAGCTGAATGAATCTAGTTCTTGGCTTAACCAATGAAATAGTACCATCTACTGATGGGAGTAAATATTATGTCAGCCATATCCATTTTTATGGAACAGTTTCTACAAAACATAACAATGATGTGTCAGAATTAAATAGCGAGTGGGATGATTCTTCTTTAATTCACACACAGATTAATGCAAAATGATTTTGAATGTAAAATGGCTATAACTTGGTTTGTACAAATGAAATATTCCATTTCTCAGGTGACTTTTTTTTTACACATTGATACATGTTCTGAAGCTTCACCCTACTTTCCCAAAAAATTTTGACTATAGGTGCGATTGATTACTATTATTTTTCTTTACCATAAAAACTAGATAAGAAAGGAAGATATGAAACGTTCTGTACCTAAGGTAGTAATTACCACTGATAAACCTAAACCACCGGTCATAATAACGAAAAGTAAAGAAGGAATTTCTACCAAACAAGAACAAGTGCGCATAACCCATCAAAAGGTGAATAGCACTATCATAACCATGTTTGATTTTTCATCCTCTCTTCTTTACAAGCCTTATGTGTCCCTCAAAAAATACTAATGATACATTTTCAGCTCATTTTTTCTAAGATTTATTCTACTTAAACATTTAGAGACAATGTTAATTCAACTCTGTTATTCCAGCTCTATCTTTCTTGCCTAACTTTTCATTAATAGGGTGCCCATAATTTTGACTGACCTTTGGAATGGACTGACTCCTGAAATGCATTTTAACGGGTTTGTTTTGTTTGGGCTTTTTTGGTTTTGTTCTCACATTTAAAAAAAAAAAAAAA
>WBNM01009487.1:0-20864 GCA_013399055.1 Ramphastos sulfuratus | reverse complement strand
AAAAAAAAAAAAAAAAAAAAAAAAAAAAAAAAAAGGAAACTCATAACTATTGTTTAAATACCCAGCAGGGTTAACAATACTTATCGGTATACAGATAACGCAGAGCTGTGTGCAGTGAACAAGGTTCTAACCCCTTAATTGCCTGTTGCTGTTCCTGTTCCAGAATGCTTTCTCATTGTTCAAGTGACTTTCTAGATCATATTTAATGAAATCTTTTTTTTTTCCCCTGTTATAATAATACATAAAATAAATAAGGAATCGAAGAAATATATAAAATAAAAGGGAAGCTAAGAAAACTTCCGTAGTTCTGAAAATAATTGTCACTGATAAAATCAGAACATCAATCGCCGTGTCCAGAGCTAGAGAAGAAATTACAGCCAAACAAGAAGAGATTCATCTAGCTTTATAATAGTTGAATATAGCTTTTGTAGATGTGAAAAGCAATTACCATTTCTATTATCTGCAAGCCTCACCTTTTAAAAGCTACTTTGGGACAATAAGGATGCCCTCAATTAAATTTCTGATAATAATGATTGTAATGAAGTAATACAGTCAATGTGATGAAGTTTCTAGTGATACAGAGATTTATGTCTAATTCAGTTGGAAGGTACCACTTTTAAGACCATAGTTAGACTTATCTGTGAAATCTTACTTCCTAATAATGACTATGAAATAATGCTTACTTCTTAAAATTTCTGAGTCTGCAATTTTTTTTTCTACAAGATGCTTCCTTGCAATTTTATGATTGTCGGATGAAACAACTCTCTCTATCATTGAATTGTATCATTGAACTCTCTCTATCTATTGAATTGTATTGCTCTTAATGCAAACTATAACATCCGTTCAACTTTCCCAGTTTATGACTTTTGACAATCAGAAAAGTTTTTCTAATACAACCAGGAGTTCTCATATGTGGAAGAACAGCCTAGCTGCCAATGGCTTTTACTTACAGTCTCTGTTTTGTTAGAAACACTATTGGGCATTCATAAAACACTTTTATAAAACACATTTCTAAAAGCATAACATATAAACTCACGAG
Source organism: Ramphastos sulfuratus (assembly GCA_013399055.1). Classification (NCBI taxonomy): domain Eukaryota; kingdom Metazoa; phylum Chordata; class Aves; order Piciformes; family Ramphastidae; genus Ramphastos; species Ramphastos sulfuratus. The sequence goes on along the minus strand of WBNM01009487.1, from coordinate 19,825 downwards.
TCAGACTGCTCAGATATTACAGTTAATTGCTAACTCATTTCTTCTTATTTTGTAAAATGATGTAAAATAGGTTAACGCTGATTAGTAAGATATGTCTGTAGTTAAAAAATACGGCTACATTCCTCAGCAAATATCTTCATATGAGATGCTAGGCACATTCTTTAGATTTTTTTAGTAGTAGCTACCAGTTACGTAGAGCCAAATGAGCATGCTGACTTAAAAATTATGTGCCATACTCTTCAAAAAATAGCCATAAATGTGACTATAAATATTAAAAGCGGGCCTGCATGCAAATACTGGTAAGTATAAAGCACATTAGCATAGATATGTTCTGAATATGCATAGATAGAGCTTAGAAATAATGTCTGTATTCGAAATCACTTACTGCAGGTTGAATACATTTGACACATTATTACTGTGTCTGTGCTCTCTTCACCTGAAAAACACTTTCCTGAGCATCATATTTATAAGTATTTGCCATATACGCAAGTTCTTAATATGATGATCAATGTTTATATGAATTGTCCTATGTTACATGTAGACTGAAGCTGGAAAAAGAGCTGAAGCTGTAGCTACAGTTGTTGCAGCAGTTGATCAGGCACGCGTTCGATCACCCTGGGAAACACAACAAGCAGATGAGGCTTATGTAAAGCACAAAACTTTGGAATACGGCTATAAAGAGCACACTGTAACAGACCATGTTGCTGAGGCCCCAGCAGAACGTCATGTTGTCACCAAAGAAGTTAAAACTGTACATGTTCCTCCTGAGAAACATATCTCGGCTGCCGAAAAGAAGGAAGTTACTTTATCGACAGAGGTTAGACACAGTTTACTTTGCTTTCTTTTCCAAAAACTATGTCCCAGTGAAATCTGTTTCAGTATCACATTTTCAACATTTTCATTGCTTTGTGCAGATAAAAAGAACAACAGAAACTGAGAAAACAATTCATGTTGAACACCCAAGACCCCGCACAGCAAGTCCTCACTTCACAGTCTCCAAAATTGCTGTTCCTAAACCAGATCATACATACGAGGTAAGAAATGGAAACTATCCAGGCAGAACAGTGTGCTCATTTGTAACAACCAGTAGGTCACCCATTCCAATTGACTTTTCCTCCCACTCAAGTGAGTTGCATTCTCAAAATGAAGAACAGTTGTATGCTCTCTTCAGCTGTATTTATTGACTTCTTTGACTATAGGGAAGTGGTATCCCTCTTCAGTCTTATTACATGCATCTCTTCATTAGCACATTTGGGAATAGTGTTTCTTTCTTCCTTACAGATTACTACATATTAAGGTAGTTTTTGAAACAGAAAAAATTCCAGTTACATAATATGACACCATCTGGGTTTTAAATGCAATTTTCCCATTCTTCTCTTCAACTTCTTCACATAATATTAAAAGTTCCCATTTAATTAGTTTTTTATTCAAGCATACTATTACTCTTCGTTTGAACTTTAAAAATTAATTGGGTTTTTCATCCTTCAAACATAATTAAACATTGTAAGAATTATCTAAAATAGCTTTTCTGTAAAGATTAACATGTTTTCTGAAGTCCTTACAACTAAAATAATATTTTGAAATATTTCAGTTATTTTTATCATGGACAGTTATGTAATTACTGCTGTTTACTGCAGTATCAACTCACTAAATTGAAAGCAAAATTTATTCAAATGAATAAAATTAGAGGACATTTCTCATGTTGCACTTAAGAGCATCTTGTCCATTTGAAGATCAATTTCAAAGTAAAATAAAAGGAAAATAATTGAATGTTAGTCAACATTAAAATAACTGAAGGATATTATATCTTGATATTCTATTACTGCAATCAATAACTAGAACTCATTGTTGTTTATATAGCTTTGGCAGTGTCAACAAGTAATTAAAGTCTCAACTAGTGCCTATGCAGTCTATGAAGAAATGTGCTGTTTCCCTTGAAAATGAGAGAACAGCAAAGGTGTAACTCTTTCTCTTCTGTTCCCTAGGTTTCTATAGCTGGATCTGCCATGGCTACTCTGGAAAAAGAGTTATCAACTGCTTCTGCTGCTCAAAAAATCACCAAGCCTGTGAAACCTCCTCAGCTAAAGCCACATGAAGTCAGGATAAAAGCAGAGCCAGCTGCCCCTCCACAGTTTCCCTTTGGAGAGGCTGCTGAGGCCTATAAAACTCACTATGCTGTTGAAACTAAAGAAGAGACAGGAGTAAGCTTTAAAGGTGAAGCAGTGCGGGAAGAACACTTGGTGTTGCGGAAAGAAGGTGAAGCAAAGGTATGTTATTAAGAAAATTTCCGTCACTTTGACTGACTTATATCTTAAAAATAGAGCATAGCCTCCCTTCTTTGGTCTTCCTCATTGCAAATATCCACTTTTACAGCATTCCGATGAATTCTATCTCTTTGTCATTTTACATAAACCCTCTGAAGTCCTAGTATTTGCCTATGAAAAGCAAAGCATTCTCTATACCTAATTTCTTGTCTAAATTCTTGACTGATTTGTTTTTAAGTACACCAAAGTCCTTGGCTTTGTTTATTAACTTTGCTTTAAATAATCTAGGTGACAGAAACTGCCAGAGTTCCTGTGCCTGCAGAAATCCCTTCTACTCCACCCACCTTAGTCTCAGTAAGTAATTTGTATGTAGATTAAGGGAGTTCCACTCTGTTTTCACCCATTTCGTATTCCTTTATCTTGGGAAACCGGACTGTGAAAAGTCATTTTTGTTTAATCGTTTTAATTCTGTGTTAGACTTACTCACCCATACAATTTATCTCTGATACAAATGACTCTTAATGTCTGTTATGGGGGGTCATTCTTCAAAATTGTGTCATGTAGGAGATTGGCCATTGCTGCAGTGAAACAGTTTCTCATTGTGATAAACATAATTTTCGTTTTCTTGTTAATAACAGTAATGTTCAAACACCCCAATTTCTTTTTTTCCTGGATACACTGATGGACAGAACACTAGTTTGAAGCAGATATTACATTTTCCATTCAAATAGATTTTAGTTATTTAAATGTCTATTTAGTAGTGAAAATATACACTGACTGTGATTTTTTTTTTTTTTTAAATTTTTTTTTTTTTTTTTTAAAACCATACAGGGTCTCAAAAATAAGACTGTGACAGAAGGTGAGTCAGTCACACTGGAGTGCCATATCTCTGGTCATCCTCAACCTGCTGTGACATGGTACAGGGAAGACTACAAGATTGAGAGCTCAATGGACTTCCAGATCACTTTCAAAGCAGGGCTTGCTCGCCTTGTGATTCGTGAAGCCTTTGCAGAAGACAGTGGAAGATTTACCTGCACTGCTACCAATAAGGCTGGGAGTGTCAGCACATCCTGCCACTTACACGTGAAAGGTAAATATACTTATAGAATCATAAAATCGTAGAATTATTTTGGTTGGAAAAGACCTTTTACATCATCAAGTCCAACTGTTAACCTAGAACTGCCAGGTCACCACTAATCCATGTCCCTCAGAACCGCATCTACACAACTTTGAAGTAGTTGGTGACTTAACCACTTCCCTAGGCATCTCTTTTAGTGATGATTTTTTTTCCTAATAATTCAATCTAAACCTTTCCTTGTGCAACTTGAGGCCATTTCTTCTTGTCACTGTAGGAAGATTATAATTTTCTTGACTCCGTACTACTTGTAGTGCAAAGAACATTTTGCCAGCTCCCAAACAGAATATATGCCTTCAGTTGTATTTCAGGGCTGTTAGTAATGGCTGTAAGAACGTGAGGAAAATGTCAGTTATAGTCCAATGGAAACTCTTAACTCACTTTCTTAGTGGAATTACCTGGGCCTCTGAGATAGCTAACCACCTAACCTTTCTTTCTCTTTTTGTCATTGCTTAAGTATTATTAAAATATTTTAAAATCCACTGTATCATATTTGCCTTGCAGTTTCGGAAGAAATGGAGACTCGAGAAACCATTTCTGAGAAGGCTGTAACACAAGAGAAACGGTAAAGTTGCTTTCCTAAACAGACTGCTGCTACTGTGGTCATCATTTTCTTGCACTCTGTGAGAGCTTTAGACGTTGGCTCACTAACCTGCACTGTAATCTTGTTTCAGCTATGTGGAGACAAAGGACGTTGTAATGGAAGATGTCTCTGCTGCAGCAGAGGAAGTATTGGGAGAACCCATACCTCCTTTCTTCATAAGAAAACCCGTAGTACATAAGTTAATTGAAGGTGGGAGCATTATTTTTGAGTGCCAAGTAGGGGGCAACCCAAAGCCACATGTCTACTGGAAAAAAGGTGGAGTTCCTCTAACGACTGGCTACAGGTACTTTGAATGTAAAGTACAAAAACCTATTAAAACAATTTTAGAGAAAACTTAATTGGCATAATTTTGATTTCCTTACTGATGTTGAGTCAAATAATATCACTGATTTCATTTTTTTTTTTTAATGGAAAAGTCATAGGATCATGTCTTAATGTCACACTTTACAAGGCAGCTAAGTTTTACTATACAAATATTCACAAGACCATGAAATGAGAAATGTTACATATCCTTAAAGACAGATCGGGAAGAAGCCTTATGTTTGTTTTATTCTGTCTATGCAAATGTTGTCTGTAAAAAAGCAGTGCCTTCTACCAGAGGGAAAAAAAAGATGTTTGTAGGATTCTTGAAATATTTAATGCTATAATAATCCATATTGAGACAAATTATGTGCTCCTTGCATATACTATTTTACAGTGTCTGATAACTAGATCTCTGATAGTTCAGTGCACTGTTTGCATCTCATTTGTTTCAGAATTAATAGTAAGAAAGCAGACCTCTACTCTTAGTTTCATCATGTTTACTGCTCCTACACTGTTCCGCAGATTCCCTGAGTGAGAATTACCTGCAAAATATTACCATTTTTTTGTCTTCTACAAGTTAGACATGATTCTGATTAACTGCTTAAATAAAAGCAAATTAACTAAAAAGACTGTTCATCAGAATTACAGAGAGCTTGTACTTCTATTTCTTCTTTAGATACAAAGTGAGTTACAAAAGAGAAACCGGGGAATGCAAACTTGAAATTTCCATGACTTTTGCCGACGATGCCGGAGAATACACTATCGTTGTTCGTAACACACATGGAGAAGCTTCTGCAACGGTCTCCTTATTAGAAGAAGGTACTTTGCAGATTGAAGAAATGGGACAAATATTTCTTAAAAATAACTTTAAAATGGAAAAATATTTTAAACTCTGCTGCTAATTCTTTGAATCTTTTGTTAATTCAGGAAACATAAATGGAGATCTGGTGGCCCTGGCATCAAGTTCTGAAATACTTACATTCTTTGCTAACAGCCTACATAACATAAAATATTTAGAGACTGATATGGGGAAAGGAGATTACTCAACTAATAACTTTATTACAGGGAGAAAGCTTTTTTTTTTTTCCAGTTGTCTTTGTAAAAATGTATAAAATTTTGCAGGAAACAGAGCTGTGGTGAAGAAAATGCAAAATAGTCTCTGTAGGTGTTTCTACTGATAGCTCCAACACCTAAAATAGCACAGTAAAATTTACCTGTTTATGAAGCTCATATGAGAGCATTAGTTTCTGCATTTTATTGCGGTTTGTATTTTATTGGCTAAGCAAGCAGAAACTCTGCTTGAATCACACACACATACACAAACCAGTAAAATAAGTTTGTATTTATTCTCCTCTATTCGATCCAGTGATACCCACAAAAAACTTATCAAAATTAATGTGTTCTTAATTCTTAGCTGATTATGAAGCCTACATAAAATCACAACAAGAAATGATGTACCAAACTCAGATGACTGCATATGTACAGGAACCTAAAGTGGCTGAGGTAGCCCCAGCTATTCCATATGCTGACTTTGAAAAAGAATATGAGAAAGAACAAGCCCTAATTAAGAAGAAAATGGCAAAAGACACAGTGATGGTCAGAACTTTTGTAGAAGATGAAGTATGTATACCACTCCATAATAATTTTGTATACTGACATTTTATCAGTACTAATTGTTTCTTTACAAGTTCACTATCTGACACATAGAACTAATGCTCTTCCTTTTATACATAGGAATTGCATGTTTCTTCTTTTGAAGAAAGACTTATCAAGGAAATCGAACTCAGAATTATTAAGACCACTTTAGACGAACTTCTTGAAGAAGACGGAGAGGCGATGATGATTGATATTTCTGAATCTGAAGCTATAGAACCTGGATTTGATTTAAGATTAAAGAATTACAGGACATTTGAAGGGACAGGAGTTACTTTCCATTGCAAGACAACTGGATATCCATTGCCAAAGGTACTCGAAACCTATATGACATTAATCTACCTTAAAAAACTATCTCATGCTCTACTTAAAAAAAAAATCCCTTAGCATCTCATTGTCAGATATTCTATATTCTGTATAGAAACAAGCAAATCTCAAAGGAAATCCAGTCTTTTGATATCTATTTGTCCCTTAACAGAGCAGTGTTAGGTTGGTTAGCCAATTCAGAGATTTAGCCAGGTGAGATTTAACCATAAAGTTGCTCTTGCTTCTGAGTTTCTCTTAGTAAGCCCATACAAGCAGGGAACACAGCAGTACATTATAGATCACTTTGCTCTTCATCAAAATGGGATTTCTGGCTCTTTCTAGCTCCAAAACTCATGCAAAAACACATTTCATGTCTTACTTATTTCAAGTAAAAATGTTAAGGGCTATGCAGACATATCAGCTATAAAACAGAAAGCTATAATAAATTGTATGCATGAGTCATTACTGGATTTTTGTCTTTAGGAGAGCACACATAACGTTACACTCTTTCTTTACATATAGATTGTGTGGTACAAAGACGGCAGGCGCATAAGGCATGGAGAGCGCTACCACATCGAAGTTTTGCAAGATGGCAGTGCCAGCCTGCGTCTGCCTGTTGTTCTACCTGAAGATGAAGGAATTTATACTGTCTTTGCCTGTAATTTGAAAGGAAATGCCATTTGCTCATCAAAACTCTATGTTGAGCCTGTCGCACCCACAGCAACTCCAGGTTATATGCCAGGACCAGAAGTTATGAGAAGATACAGGTAGGTACACAGTAATATATAACTTTCATGAGTTCAAAAACTCATTACATAGCTGCTAAACAGCTTAAATTATTGGAGTTTCATACCTCTAGAGAAGTTCTAGATGATGGTTTCATGGCTTAAATTGATCAATATGCCGACTTTTTGTCTGATTTGCCTTCTTAAGCAGTGCAGATTCAAGAATACCATCACTCACATGCATCTCCAGACACAGTACTAGATTTATAACCTCAGTAAACATTTATTTCTTGAAGTACTCATGTTTTCAAAAAAAAAAAAAAAAAATTATGTTCTTGGAGTTTTAGTACTGTGTGTGACTCGTGTTTCCCACTGTTGAAATAGAAAAATTCCAGCATTGCCATATACCATGTTCTGTCATCCTATATACCTCCTCATACGCACAAACGTATCACAAACTTAAGTTCACATATGTACATTATCCAAAGGCCAAAAATTTCCCTGGCTGTGGTGTATCCTAATACTATCCAACTATACAAATTGCTGTCTAAAACTAAAAATCTGCCACAAATAAAAATGAATTTTGGCACAATTTAATCCATACATAAATTGGTTAATCTCTTTAAAATAAAATGCCAAAGGCAAAAGTTGAATCATGTTCATCATATCAACCCACTGTTATATGACATCTGTCCTATCTTTTCCTTCCAGGTCTATTTCTCCACGATCTCCAAGCCGGTCTCCTGCTCGCAGTTCTCCTTCTCGTTCTCCAGCCCGTAGATTAGAAGAAACTGATGAAGGACAACTAGAGAGACTATACAAGCCAGTTTTTGTGCTGAAACCTACATCATTTAAATGTTCCCAGGGGCAGACAGCAAGATTTGACTTAAAAGTTGTTGGGAGACCTATGCCAGAGACATATTGGTTCCATAACGGTACATCAGCCTCATTTTCTTCAATAAATAATCTTTGAAAAATAAATCTTATGTGCATTTTACATCTTTCTGAGACACTGTTTAAAATGCAACTTTTTTTTTTTTTTTTTCTTCCACGTGGATCTGCAGGTCAACAAGTGATTAATGACTACACCCATAAAATAGTGATTAAAGAAGATGGCACACAGTCACTCATCATTGTTCCTGCTATGCCTGATGATTCTGGAGAATGGGCTGTAATTGCTCAGAATAGGGCAGGCAAAGCTTCAGTCTCAATGACACTGACCGTGGAAGGTATCTACCGTGCATGCTATTTTTAGCAAGCTGAGGAGTATTTCTTACTAAAAGCCATGGTTATGCCATTTCTTCTCTTGATAACTTACCTTGCTTTTTTAGCTAAGGAAGACCTAGTCAGACCACACTTTGTGGAAAGGCTGAAGAATGTTAGTGTAAAGGAGGGCTCTAGACTGGAGATGGCAGTGAAAGCTACCGGTAACCCTAATCCTGACATTGTATGGCTGAAGAACAGCGACATCATTGTACCTCATAAATACCCCAAAATAAAGTAAGCATTTTTATTTTGTTTAAATACTAAAGGAGTTAATAATCACCATTCTGCAAAGTGCCTCCTACAGTGAGCTGAATAGACTTATTCCCATAGAAGGCATTCAGTAAGGTCTTAGTCCAATGGTTAGTGATGTTACTAATAGCTTTTGCAGTGCAGCAAGGCCAAGAGTTATAACATATTTCTTAATTTTTTCCAGACCGTGTGTTTGTGCATTTTGTATTCTGCAAAGTCAATGCTTCTATAACAGAGATTTAGGGAAACTTTTTCCATCTCTGCTTTTGAAGTCCTCTGCAGGCAAAACTGCCATTGAATGCAGAATTGTTTTTTATTATCCTTACCTGATTCTTAGGAACTGCAGTCATAAACATGAATAAACATAAAGAGCTTGACTAACTCCTCCAGAGATTTGCCTTTGGAGGCTTTAACCTAGTTTCAGAAAATGGCAAAAATGAATGACAAAGAAGTGCAAAAAGTTTTTAAAAAATTCTTCTCATATTTCAGGATTGAGGGAACCAAAGGAGCAGCTGCCCTTAAAATAGAATCTACTGCCAGGCAAGATGCTGCATGGTATACTGCTACTGCTATCAATAAAGCTGGACGGGACACTACTCGATGTAAAGTAAATGTTGAAGTTGAACATGTAGAACCTGAACCAGAAAGGAAATTAATCATTCCAAAAGGAACTTATAAAGCCAAGGAGATTGCAGCACCAGAGTTAGAGCCTCTCCATTTGCGTTATGGTCAAGAGCAATGGGAGGAGGGAGATCTCTATGACAAAGAAAAGCAACAGAAACCATTTTTTAAGAAGAAGCTCACATCTTTAAGGCTCAAACAATTTGGACCAGCACACTTTGAGTGCAGGCTTACACCAATTGGTGACCCAACCATGGTGGTGGAGTGGTTACATGATGGCAAACCCTTGGAAGCAGCCAACAGACTCCGCATGATTAATGAGTTTGGGTACTGTAGCCTAGACTATGGAGTAGCTTATTCTAGAGACAGCGGAGTTATCACTTGCAGGGCAACTAACAAATACGGCACAGACCACACATCTGCTACTCTGATTGTGAAGGATGAGAAAAGCCTTGTGGAAGAATCCCAGTTGCCAGAAGGCAGAAGGGGACTGCAGCGGATTGAAGAGTTAGAAAGAATGGCCCATGAGGGTGCTCTTCCTGCAGTTGCAGTGGACCAAAAGGAGAAACAAAAACCAGAAATTGTTTTGGTTCCTGAACCTGCAAGAGTCCTGGAAGGTGAAACAGCACGATTCCGTTGCCGCGTAACTGGTTATCCTTTGCCCAAGGTCAACTGGTACCTCAATGGACAGCTTATCCGTAAGAGCAAAAGGTTCAGACTGCGCTATGATGGAATCCACTACCTAGATATTGTGGACTGCAAATCATATGACACAGGAGAGGTGAAAGTCACTGCAGAGAATCCAGAAGGCTTTATTGAGCATAAAGTAAGACTTGAGATCCAGCAGAGGGAAGACTTCAGATCTGTTCTTCGTCGTGCTCCTGAACCCAAACATGAGCCTGTAGCCACAGAGGCTGGAAAACTTCTCTTTGAGGTACAGAAGGTAGATAAGCCTTCAGAGGCAACAACCAAAGAAGTGGTGAAACTGAAAAGAGCTGAAAGAATCACTCATGAGAAGCTTTCAGAGGAATCTGAAGAGCTGCGTAGTAAATTCAAGCGTAGGACAGAAGAGGGCTATTATGAAGCCATCACTGCCGTGGAACTGAAATCTCGTAAAAAAGATGAATCTTATGAAGAAATGTTAAAGAAGACAAAAGAAGAACTTCTTCACTGGACCAAAGAGATCCCGGAGGAAGAGAAGAAAGAGCTTCCTCCTGAAGGCAAAATCACCATTCCAACATTCAAACCAGAGAAGGTCGAGCTTAGTCCAAGCATGGAAGCTCCCAAGATATTTGAACGAATTCAAAGCCAGACTGTAGCCCAGGGGTCAGATGCACACTTCCGTGTAAGAGTAGTTGGAAAACCAGACCCCGAGTGCCAATGGTTCAAAAATGGTGTGCAGATTGAAAGGACTGATCGCGTGTATTGGTACTGGCCTGAAGATAATGTCTGTGAACTAGTCATCAGAGATGTGACTTCTGATGATTCTGCCAGTATCATGGTGAAAGCAGTCAATATAGCTGGTGAAACTTCTAGCCATGCTTTTCTGTTAGTACAAGGTAATTTAAATTATCTTTTATCTAATGTTCTTCATAGTGTGCTAAGTTTACATGGTTAATGCACTGTTGATTCGTTGCATATTGTTTTACACAGCCAAGCAGTTAATCAGCTTCACCCAGAAGTTACAAGATCTGGTTGCTAAAGAGAAAGACTCCATGGCAACATTTGAATGTGAGACATCAGAACCCTTTATCAAAGTGAAATGGTTTAAGGATGGAATTGAGATTCATTCTGGAGACAAATACAGGATGCACTCAGACAGAAAGGCTCATTTTCTTTCTGTACTAACAATTGCAAAGTCTGATGATGATGACTACAGCTGTGCACTGGTAGAAGATGAATCTGTAAAAACTACTGCTAAACTTACTGTTGAAGGTAAGGAGCATACACCGCAGTACACAGCAGTATTCTTAAAGTAAAATCTGCTTAAGGAAGAAATAAACAATTACAAAAGGCATGTTGCACTTAAATGCACTAAGAAACATACAAGCTGCTTTTGTATTCTTGGAATCTGGCATGAAAGTTTAGAAATGTATTTATTGAAAATGGTTACACCACACATATATTAATTTCCTTAGGCTCACTATATAAGAAATGTTTTCACCAGAGATATCCAATCAAGCTTATTAATGAATATAATTATTTTTTACTGTAGGTGCTGTTGTTGAGTTTATTAAAGAACTTGAGGATGTTGAAGTACCAGAATCCTTCTCAGGTGAACTTGAATGCGAGGTTTCCCCAGAAGATGCAGAGGGGAAATGGTATCATGGCGATGTTGAACTCACTTCGAATCATAAATATGTGATTGCATCCCGCCGTGGTCGCCAAACCCTCACTATTAAAGATGTCAATAAAGATGATCAAGGAGAGTATAGCTTTGTCGTTGACGGAAAAAGAACTCACTGCAAACTGAAGATGAAGCGTAAGCATTTGTAATACTTTTATTGTCTATATATTATAGATTTTCTGTATTAAAGCATATAGCTATATCACTATATTCCATATTCCCTTAATACTCAATAGTCTCCATATCTCTCGTGATGATTGATTAATTTCATTCCACAGCTCGTCCCATGGCTATTCTTCAAGGACTTACTGATCAAAAAGTCTGTGAGGGAGACATAGTACAGCTTGAAGTTAAAGTTTCCCTAGAAAATGTAGAAGGTGTCTGGATGAAAGATGGTCATGAAATTCAGTCAAGTGACCGTATTCACATAGTGTTGGATAAACAGTCACACATGTTGCTGATAGAAGATGCGACAAAGGAAGACAGCGGAGCTTACTCTTTCAGTGTTCCTGATCTTGAACTATCAACCACTGGACAGATCACAGTATACAGTAAGTCATTACCACAATTTTGAAGACGTGTTTGATTTTTGGGTCCTTTAGGATTGCTCCTTAAAAGTATATCTTTCTCATTATGAATATTTTTGCAACTTGACAGGTGTGGAAATAGTGGTGCCTCTAAAAGATCTCCGTATAGTTGAAGGGACAAAAGCTATCCTTGAATGCAAAGTTTCAGCACCTGATGTGTCTTCCTCCAAATGGTACCTAAATGAACATCAGATAAAGCCTGATGAACGTATACAAGCTGTATGTAAAGGCAATAAGCAGAGACTTGTGCTTACCAGAACCCATGCATCAGATGAAGGACGTTATAAGCTAATGGTTGGCAAAGTTGAAACAAGTTGCAATGTCACAGTTGAAGGTAGGCTCCTTTTAAGACACAGTTCTTTGTGAAATTATTACTTAAACACAAAAATATGGAAACAAGTAAAATATTTGTAATGTATTCTTTTTATAGAAATTCAGATTATTAGAGGTCTTCATGACATCACCTGCACTGAAACACAGAATGTATCCTTCGAGGTCGAGCTCTCCCATTCAGGGATTGATGTAATTTGGCATTTCAAAGGCCAAGAGATAAAGGCTAGTCCCAAATATAAAATTGAAGCACATGGCAAAATACATAAATTGACAGTGGTGAAGATGATGAAAGATGATGAAGGAGAATATGTATTTTATGCTGGAGAGAAGAAAACATCTGGAAAGCTTACAGTAGCAGGTTAGTAGGGTTAATACTAAAGATTTTTCACTTTAAAAACAGTGCTCAATGTACTATATTTTGTAATCGTGGCAATTTTACTGTTTCTGTAGTTTTAAAAACATAATCCTACCCACCCTTGCTACCCTACTTATCTTTTATGATTTGTATAATTTGAATTAAATGAAGCTATTAAGTAAGTTCTAATACATTTTACTAAATCTGGTCCATAGTATGGAATGATGTGATATGCTTTGATATAATTAATGTAAAAAAGGTTTTTGTCTTAGATGTTCAATATAACCATGCTGATAGTATGTATAATAAACAGGAGTATCTAGAATAGAAGAAACATCTTTGTTCAAGTCACATTCCAGTCTTGATTTTTCACAGAGCTTCGAGTGTCTGTAGTCATACTGCAAATAATAGCAAAGAGTTTCAGATTCTACTTTTCATGTGGCTGCATTTCCCTATGGGGACAAAGCTGAGCATGAAGATGACAAAAAGATGTGCTTTTGTTTCCCAACAGGTGGTGCCATTTCGAAGCCTCTCACTGACCTGATTGTGGCTGAGTCCCAGACGGCTGTTTTTGAATGTGAGGTGGCAAATCCTGAATCAGATGGCCAGTGGCTAATAAATGGTAGACCATTACCTCAGACAGATCATTATCGTGCTGAATCTGATGGTGTAAAAAGAAGGCTTAATATCCCTGTTACAAAATTGGATGATATGGGTGAATACAGCTATGAAATAGCAAGCTCAAAGACATCTGCCAAACTGAAGGTCGAAGGTCAGTAATTTTTATGACTAACTGATGCCTTTAAGACTCAGTCCAGCATCACTCACTGTGTCTTGGATCAAGCCCTAAGATGCAAGCATAACTTGCTTGTTTTTCAAAAATATTTTTATTTCATGATGCACTTTCTAAGGTATTAAATTTACTGTATTTTGGAGTCTCCATATTTGGAATTTAGCATGGTATTTTAATAAAAACACATTTCATTGAAGATACTGGTGAACAGAGAGAAATTCTTTCTTGATAATTATGTGGTAAACTTATCAAATAACACTCCCTATTTCTTATGGATGCTAAAAGTTAGTGGGTTTTTTTGTGTTCCAAGCACACTGTTTTGGTAGAAACTGTTTAAATCAGTACACACATACTAGATTCTAAAATTAAGCTCCACTATATTCTAAAATTTTAAGCAACATGGTTCAACTTTATTAAGAGTACTATCTTTACTACAATTTTTAATTTTGGTCTGGTTTGTCAATGTATTTTTTTTCTCCCCCTAGCTGTTAAGATAAAGAAGACACTAAAAAACTTGACTGTGACAGAAACCCAGGAGGCAGTTTTCAGTGTAGAACTCAGCCACCCTGATGTGAAAGGAGCCCTGTGGATTAAAAATGGTGTTGAACTTGAACCAAGTGACAAATATGAAATTTCAGTGAAAGGAAGAGTTCACACTCTGAAAATCAAAAACTGTGTTGTCACCGATGAGTCTGTTTATAGCTTTAAGCTTGGAAAGATAGGAGCAAATGCCAGACTCCATGTCGAAAGTAAGTCAACCTCTTTAGAATATTTGCTTTAGTGTGTGGTTTGAAATTTAAATCAAACACACTGCTGAATCTTGCTAACCTTTTTCCTCAAGCTGTCAAGATCATCAAAAAGCCAAAGGATGTGACTGCTTTGGAAAATGCTGTCGTCTCCTTTGAACTGAGTGTATCCCATGACACTGTACCAGTCCGGTGGTTCCACAAGAACGTTGAGCTTAAACAAAGCGATAAATGCAAGATAATCTCTCAAAGGAAAGTTCACAAGCTTATGCTGCATAACATTTCTACTGATGATGCTGGGGAATACACAGCTCTTGTCGGGCAAATTGAGTGTAAAGCAAAGCTGTTTGTTGAATGTAAGTACTGTAAGTTTACAAGAAAGTAATTATATTAATTGCTGCACCAACTCATATTGGATGCCTTTACCTGGCACTTCATAGCCTGTTACCCTCTGGGTTGTTTCAATCTTCTATGAATACTAACTTTATTTTTTTTTTTGCCCCCCCTCCCATCTTTTTCTCCACTTAGCCATACACATCACAAAGACCATGAAAAGTGTTGAGATCCCTGAGACCAAAACAGCCTCTTTTCAATGTGAAGTGTCTCATTTCAATGTGCCAGCTGTCTGGTTGAAAAATGGTGTGGAGATTGAAATGAGTGAAAAGTTCAAAATAGTGGTCCAGGGGAAACTCCATCAACTCAATATCATGAATACAAGCAGTGAGGATTCTGCAGAATACACATTTGTCTGTGGAAACGACAGAGTCAGTGCAACTCTGACTGTAAAACGTATGTAAAATCGTAATTAACTATAATATTTAGCAGTAGCTAATGCAGGTACATTCAGCACTGTCGTAGATGTACATAAGTCCAAACAGCTTCAGTTACATTTTTAAAACAGATCTAGAACCTGCAAACTTGATAGTGAGGACTCAGATTCTTCTTTTTAGGCCAGCATACATAAACACCAAATCATGATAAGCATAAGAGATAGAATTTGTATTCCTGTGTCATTCAGAAGTTTTGGGAAATTTAATTGGTAGTATTGATTCTAGACACAGAGCCTTTCTTTTAATACTACCAAAAATCACACTCTGTCTAAAATGGATCAGAGATGTTTAAAATACTTTAACATGTGCTTAAATTAAAGCTAAAATAGAACAAAAAAAAAAAAACAACGGAAACAAAAAAAAACAAACAAAAAAAAACCCCACACCCCAAAACCAAAAAAACCCACATGTTAATTTCTTTTCTTTTAGCCATCCTAATTACCTCCATGCTAAAAGACATCAATGCTGAAGAGAAAGATACAATAACATTTGAAGTTACTGTCAACTATGAAGGCATCTCATATAAATGGCTGAAGAATGGGGTAGAAATAAAATCAACTGATAAATGCCAGATACGAACAAAGAAGCTCACACACTCCCTCTCCATAAGGAATGTGCATTTTGGTGATGCTGCAGAATACACTTTTGTTGCTGGGAAAGCAGCTTCATCTGCCACTTTATTCGTGGAAGGTATTTGCCCTCTTGATTTGTATATTTAGTGACTTCTGCTAGCTTAAGTATCATTGTGGCACTCATTTCGTTCTTTTTCTGTCCTAGCTCGTCACATTGAATTTAGGAAACATATTAAAGATATCAAAGTTGTGGAGAAGAAAAGGGCTATTTTTGAATGTGAAATTTCAGAACCTGACATTCAGGTCCAGTGGATGAAAGATGGACAAGAACTTCAGATTGGTGACAGGTAAATGTCACCAATTTCTACACTATATTGACTTTTGCTACATATTTTGCCCGAGGAAATAACTTACTTATTTTCTTTTATGATGTACCTAGGATGAAAATTCAAAGAGAGAAATATGTCCATCGTCTCATCATTCCTTCCACAAGAATGTCTGATGCTGGTCAGTACACTGTAGTAGCAGGTGGAAACACATCCAGTGCCAATTTGATTGTCGAAGGTCGTGATATTCGTATTAGAAGCACCCATAAAGATATTCAGGTATGGCCTATAAGTATGTTGTAACTTTGTCAGTCAAAGATTAATGCAAATGAAGAGCAATAATATCTAATCACCAAGAGTCCCAGCACAAAAGTCTATAATCATGAAGTCAGAGTCTTTTTCTAGGAAAGTGCAATGTGGGGCCACTTGTAAAAACAAATGCTATGTCTAGTGTTTATTCTACTTGTTTGAAGGTCATTGAGAGACAAAGAGCTGAAATTGAATTTGAGGTCAATGAAGATGACATTGAACCACAGTGGTATAAGGATGGCATTGAGATCAATTTCCAGTATGAGGAAAGATACAGTTACGTGGTGGAAAGGAGAGTTCATCGAATGACCATCTTTGAAACTACGTACTCTGATGCAGGAGAATATACATTTGTTGCAGGACGGAATAGGAGTTCCATTGTTCTCTATGTGAATGGTATGTGCCCCCACAAAAAATGCTGTGACAGAATTTTTCTGATCCTGCATAGCTTTTCTGGAATTCTAACTCTGAAAGTGGAAAAAAACACCCAAAAAACCAAAGAGAATCTTATGTCTGGAACACTACCAAAACCCTCATGTAAATGGATGTTTCTTGATTAGCTGAAATAGCTGACTGGCTGATGAAAATGCTATAGCAGATTTTTTGCTCAGTGGATTTATTTAGACCAGGAAATTCTGAAGTCCAAATAAAACCAGTTTGTTCATGTGGATATAGATGCTTCCCCAGAGAGATAAACCTAGTAATTCTTGGACACATTTTGCCACAAAACACTTTAACTAACATAGCTAATTTTGTTAAGGCACTTGCTGCAGGATCATTCATTCTGTATTAATGAATAGGGTAGATTATCACAGACATGCAAGATTTGGAATAATAACATTTATAAAAATGAAATTTAAGTCCTTGCTAGTATTCTTAAAACCTTGATAAATATTAATAATAGGATTTCTTTCTTTCTCTCCTTCTCTCTCTCCCTCTGCCACCACTCTCAATTTGCAGCTCCAGAGCCACCTCAGATTATTCGGGAGCTTGAACCAACTACTGTGGAGTCTGGCAAACCTGCTCGCTTCTGTGCTATGATATCAGGCAAACCCCAACCCAAAATTTCCTGGTATAAAGATGACCAACAGCTTTCTCCAGGTTTCAAGTGCAAATTTCTTCATGATGCACAGGAATATACTCTACTGCTGATTGAAACTTTCCCTGAAGATGCAGCAGTATACACCTGTGAAGCAAAAAATGACTATGGACTTGCTAC
The DNA here is from genome assembly GCA_013399055.1 of Ramphastos sulfuratus. Lineage (NCBI taxonomy): Eukaryota > Metazoa > Chordata > Aves > Piciformes > Ramphastidae > Ramphastos > Ramphastos sulfuratus. The sequence continues at coordinate 2,282 of WBNM01009487.1, read as the reverse complement.
AACTTCAGCTTCACTTTCAGTGGAAAGTAAGATTCCCACGTTCATAACAATATTATCTGTGAAGTGAGATTGTTAGCATGTGCATGAACTTCATCTTTATAAATTACTTCTTTTTCTTATCCTCTAGTCCCAGAAGTTGTTTCTCCTGAGCTAGAAGTGCCAGTGTATCCACCTGCCGTCATAATACCGCTACGTGATGCTGTTACATCTGAGGGACAGTCTGCTTGTTTTCAGTGCAGAGTGACCGGAACAGGTAGGTTAAATGTAACCCTTTACATCTTTTCAGCTCTCAGAATTTTTCATCTTGAACTTGGGAAAACAGCAACAGTATATGTACTGATTTGGGTCCTTCCCTAGAAGTGCATTTATTTGATATACACATATACCTAAGTGTAACTCACTGACAATATGATGATTTGGGAGTTACCCACCCCCCAACACTATGAAAATCACCTAGACTCAGCTGGCTGGAAGTTAAGGAATGAAGCTATATTTACAGCTTAGCACGATATACACGCATATATATACACAATATACACGAATATTGACAAAAATATACAGAAATATATAAGTTAAAGGTAATACAGAAACACAATATCCCTCCCAGAAATCAGAGTCCCCAGGAGGGGCTCCCAACCACCCTTCCACCTTCTTTCCATCCCTCTACCTTATCCCAGGGTCTGCCTTACGTGCAAGATGAGTTTGGAGGATTGGCAAGGGGAGATAGAAGCAGAATGATTAGGGGTTAGTTGGGTTACACAGCAGAAGCACAGAAGACACACCGAATTCCAGAGAGAGAGAGACTCTCTGTGTTGTCTATATTTGTGTCCTTGTTTTTATACATCTCAGCAAGCCTGTGAGTGAAGTAGACATCACCATTGTTTTATTTTCACAGCCTATAATCTAATTTTTTGTATTAAAATATTCCAATTAGCCTCAAACCAGCACAGACAACTACCAGTAAAACAAGTCATATGTCAAAGACAGCATCAATCATGGAAGTTATAAGCTGTCATAAACGTTAAACATTTCTGCAAAGAAGATCTGTTTCCATAAACTGGTGTTTGGAAACTTCTCCATATTTCAAATGCTAAATGATGTGGGGAAACTGTCACTGAGTAAAATGTACGTTCAAAACACGGAATATCATGGTAGAAAAGCATTATCATGTAAAATGAATATAGTAAGCTTCCGATGACACACAGTGCCATGTTAATTAGCCGAACAAACAGACTGAAACTGAGCCTCGATATTTATCCTAACATACTCCTAAGTATCTCATATAAATCTGCAAACTGCAAACCGCTATTGCATTATTTTTACTACTGTGAAAAATGTATTTGTTTATGGTCTTTTGAAGTGTATATTTTTTCTTAAATGAGTTTTCTAGCTTTAGTTATGTAGATCAGCATTCTGCAATTAAAAGTTATTTCCAAGTTAACACAGAAACAAAACTACCTTTCTTCAACAAGTGGCTTCAGTATGACTAGTAATAAAATATTCAAATGGTAAACTACAGAATAAGATCCAGTTCCAATCTCAAATATTTTGAAATTATTTAAAGATAAATTAAAAAAACCTACAATCAATCCTGAGTGATGACCATGTAAAAATCCTCATTAAAATGATAATATATGTATATGCAAATACATATAATTTGCATATCAACAATTTAAAATCAAACTGCCTTTTTTTTTTTTTTTTTAAGAAAGCTTTACAACAAATCTGATTCTGCTTTAGAAATGCAGCTACGCCTCAGAAAGTGCATGTTGGAAATACTGGCCTGCCCTCAGTGAAAAGCATACTAGTGTAATTTTTTTACAAAACTGTGTTTGTGTGCATCTGGAAGCATTTATAGCACAGTGTAGTGTGCTGTAAAGTTCCCTCTCATACAATCACAGAGTTGTTCAGACTGGCAAAGACCTTTAATATCCAGTCCAACTGTTGGCCTAACACTGGAAAGTCCAATACTAAATCATGTCCCTAAGCACCACTTCTGTATACCTTTTAAATACCTCCAGGCATGGTGACTCCATTCCAATGCTTTACAAGCTTTCCATAAAGAAATTTTTTCTAATATCCAATCTAAACCTCTCCTTTTGCAGCTTGAGGTCATTTCCTCTTGTCACATTTTTCCTATTGAAAATGTCCTTTCTTGAATATTCCATCCAAATGGATTTGGCTAACTCTCACTTGCCTTGTGAAAACTTTTTATATTAGGTTAGATAATACATGATTGAAATACAGTTGTATAATGGTACACACTATCACAGTATCACAGT
>WBNM01009482.1:1772-24767 GCA_013399055.1 Ramphastos sulfuratus | reverse complement strand
GCTCTCAGCCATTCACCACTGCTTGACTTTCCCCCATTCAAAGGATTGGGATTTTTAATTCCATTATCAAGAAGCTCTTCCTGCATCACTCAAGAAGTCTCTTTGTTAGCATGGAAATGGTTCTAATCACCTAAGTTTATTTTCCCCTTGGTGTCTATTTTTACTGCAGGCAGATGAAAGGGGTTGGGTCAGCTTCCCATTTGTTCCCAGGCAGATTCCCTTTCTGATTTTCAGTCACAGCACAGCAAGAAAACAGCTCACAGGGGTGATCAAAACACCTCTCTGAAACCATTTCTGCTTATTTTGTGGTTTGCAATTATTCTTTTTTTTGTGTGTGTGTTTCCCCCCCCCCCCCCCCCCATTTTTCCTTCATCATCACAGAACTATTGAGTCAAAATTAGGTTGCCAGCATCACTTAAAAATAGATGAACTATTTTAAATCTCTAGTCAGCATTAGAATCCATAGGCAGGCTCAAAAATAAATAAGAAGGCAACTTCTCTCCTCAGAGGCAGCATAATTGCCAAAGTTATTCTTTGTTTTACCCTACAAGCCCTGAATTTCAGATTGCTGATTTTCCCCCCCCCCCTCCTGATGCTGGTGAATTTCAAAGGTGTGGAAGCAAACACACAATGTCAGATTGCTGAAGGAAAAACAAAAATGAGTAATCCACTTTCCTCTTCTGCCCTGGCCTCAGCCTGCCAGGAGGAGAGGAGCATGAAGGTGAAAAGGGTAAGGAAACAATTTCTGAGAACTTGTGCAGTGGCTACAGAAAACAGCATGAAAACAGGTCTGAAACTCCTTAAAGTGCTGTGCTATCTCTGTGGTAACCTCACTCAGACAGTTTTTTGCCTCCTTTTTAGACTTTGCTGTACAAGAAAAGGGAGAAAATAGGCCAATGAAGGATCCAAAGGCTTTTCTATTTCACAGCCTCTCCCAGATATTTGGTGGTAACAAAAAGGAAGGGAATCATTCCCAGGATGAACTTGGGGCTGTAACACTCCATGAATCATCATATGGCTTAGGCTGGAAGAGAGCTGAAGAGATCATCTACTCTGACCTCCCTGCCATGGCCAGGGACACCTCTCAACTAGACCAAGTTACCTGAGGCCCCATTCCAACCTGGCTTTGAAAATCTCTAGGGAGAGGACAACCATGACCTCCCTGGACAATCCATTCCAGAGTCTTTCCACCCTTGTAGTGAAGAATTTCTTCCTAAGATCCATCCTAAACCTATTCCACTTCAATTTAAATCCATTTCCCCTTGTCCTGATGGTGGACACTCTGGAAAAGGGTCCCTATGAAGGCCAAATTTGCAGCAGATTTAAGTTCTACAAGGGTAAACCCACCTGATCCTGTCCTAGAAGCTTAAAGTTGATAGTAACATAAAGCTGATCATCCTGTTATGAGGTGTTGCTTCCATTCTGGGCTGGGGACCTTGAGCAGACAGCCAATGGTGGTCCCTAGTGGTGTGTGGAAAGAGCAAGGACCCTGGGCTTAACCCATCATAGAATCAGGCAGGGTTGGAAGGGACCACAAGGAGCAGCCAGTTCCAACCCCCCTGCCATGCCCAGGGACACCTCACACTAGGTCAGGCTGGCCACAACCTCAGCCAGCCTGGCCTTAAACACCTCCAGGGATGAGGCTTCCACCCCCTCCCTGGGCAACCCCTGCCAGGCTCTCATCACTCTCATGCTGAAGAACTTCTTCCTAACATCCAGGCTGACTCTCCCCATTTCTAGCTTGGTTTCATCATGTTCCTCCAGCCAGGAGGAGAGAGCTGTGATGTCAAACCCTTCACCCCCTCAGAGCAGAGGCATATCTACCTGTCACAGCTCCTAGCTTGATGTGTTTCCAATGCAGTTTTGCACAATGGATGGTTTTGGGGCCCCCAAGCATTTACCTGCCAAAAGTTAATGTAAAAGCTCCAGAAGTTAGCAGAGGAAATGTAAGCCCAGGATGTTTCCGAGGTCTGGGAGACAATTAGTTTGATTTACATCCTTGGCATTACAAGGAGCTGAAAAATCTCTCATGTTCCCATGAAACATGATGGGAGAGGTGAGGGTTTGGGAAAATTATGTTGGCTGAAATACATGGATCGGGATACTTGAGTGGTGGAGCTGCTAAGGCAGATGGAAAGCTGATAACAGGCTGAGGGGGTTTCAGATCACACTGCCGAGCAAGGACGTGCTCTTAGAGGCGCTGGAACTGCTGAGCTCACTGCTTTTCTGCTTTGAATGGGCAAGAAATGTCTTTGCTATACTTAGAGGTGGATTATGAAATGAGGGAAAAGGAGAAAAAAATAATAGAAGGGCTACTCTTCATGTGCCAGCACATGAAACTGCCAGAAAAGGAGAAAAGCACAGCAAAAGCATCTCAAAGTCTGGCTGTAATGGAGAGCAGGTGTGAATTCGGTGCACACAGGCTGCAGGGTGACTCCAGGAGAAGGCCACAGGTCTAGGCTGGATGTTAGGAGGAAGTTGTTAGCAGAGAGAGTGATTGGCATTGGAATGGGCTGCCCAGGGAGGTGGTGGAGTCACTGTCCCTGGAGGTGTTGAAGCAAAGCCTGGCTGGGGCACTTAGTGCCATGGTCTGGGTGATTGGCTAGGGCTGGGTGCTAGGTTGGGCTGGGTGAGCTTGGAGCTCTCTTCCAGCCTGGTTCATTCTATGATTCTGTGTTATGGCAACAAGAACACAGAGGAGCAGAGCAGTGGGAACCTCTGGACTTCAGGTCTCTAGATTAAATTTGGTGTCACATAACAAATTACTCACTGCTTGCTGTTCCCAGAGCTCAGTCACTCTCACTGTCAGGACTGGGACTGCAGTTTGGTGGCAGGATTGCTGCAGGTGAGGAAGGTTGGAGGGGCATTGGGTACAGAGAAGATGCTGCTTGGCAGAGAGAAGGTGGAAGAGACTCAGTGCTGGAGGTTCTGGATGAGAAGAAAAACACAGGACAGTGCCAGACAGAACCACAGAAGCATCCAGGCTGGCAAAACCCCTCAGGAGCACCAAGTCCAACCTAGAACCCTACAAGATTCACCTTAAACCCTATCCCTAAGCACCACATCCAAACCACCCTTAAATCCATCCAGGAAGCAAGGCATAGAATCATAGAAGGGTAAGGTTGGAAGGAGACCTCAAGGATCATCTAGTTCCAACCCCCTGCCATAGGCAGGGACACCTCCCACTAGCACAGGTCACTCATGCTAGAAGAACAGGGCTAACCAGAGGTTTCCATTTTCCCAGCTTATTTAAGGAGCTAGCCAGTGTAGTGGTGCCTTTAATATGTATTTTTTTTTTAATCAGAATTTCCCTTCACACATTTTTCTACCCTGTGTAACCTCCTCTTGCCTCCTCTCAGAGAGATCATCTCAGTCCACACTGCTGAGTCACCATGGAGACTACAGCCCTGTGATGGCAGGATGTGACTCCACACCCCCAGAACCTCACCACTTAATTATTTATTAATAGGCTTTTACCCTGGTAGCCTCACGAGTTGCAACATCTTGTTACCAAGGCTGGGAGAGAAACAAGANTGCCCAGGGAGGTGGTGGAGTCACTGTCCCTGGAGGTGTTGAAGCAAAGCCTGGCTGGGGCACTTAGTGCCATGGTCTGGGTGATTGGCTAGGGCTGGGTGCTAGGTTGGGCTGGGTGAGCTTGGAGCTCTCTTCCAGCCTGGTTCATTCTATGATTCTGTGTTATGGCAACAAGAACACAGAGGAGCAGAGCAGTGGGAACCTCTGGACTTCAGGTCTCTAGATTAAATTTGGTGTCACATAACAAATTACTCACTGCTTGCTGTTCCCAGAGCTCAGTCACTCTCACTGTCAGGACTGGGACTGCAGTTTGGTGGCAGGATTGCTGCAGGTGAGGAAGGTTGGAGGGGCATTGGGTACAGAGAAGATGCTGCTTGGCAGAGAGAAGGTGGAAGAGACTCAGTGCTGGAGGTTCTGGATGAGAAGAAAAACACAGGACAGTGCCAGACAGAACCACAGAAGCATCCAGGCTGGCAAAACCCCTCAGGAGCACCAAGTCCAACCTAGAACCCTACAAGATTCACCTTAAACCCTATCCCTAAGCACCACATCCAAACCACCCTTAAATCCATCCAGGAAGCAAGGCATAGAATCATAGAAGGGTAAGGTTGGAAGGAGACCTCAAGGATCATCTAGTTCCAACCCCCTGCCATAGGCAGGGACACCTCCCACTAGCACAGGTCACTCATGCTAGAAGAACAGGGCTAACCAGAGGTTTCCATTTTCCCAGCTTATTTAAGGAGCTAGCCAGTGTAGTGGTGCCTTTAATATATATATTTTTTTTTAATCAGAATTTCCCTTCACACATTTTTCTGCCCTGTATAACCTCCTCTTGCCTCCTCTCAGAGAGATCATCTCAGTCCACGCTGCTGAGTCGCCATGGAGACTACAGCCCTGTGATGGCAGGATGTGACTCCACACCCCCAGAACCTCACCACTTAATTATTTATTAATAGGCTTTTACCCTGGTAGCCTCACGAGTTGCAACATCTTGTTACCAAGGCTGGGAGAGAAACAAGAAACAAAAAGGTGCAAAAAAAAAAGAAAAGGAAGGGGAGAAAAACACAGGCAATTACAAATAATTAATTAGGAGCACTATAAACATGACAGAAAACATGTAACTGGAGTAGGAATTGGACTCAAAAACCTATAGGTCAATATTGTTTAGCTGAGGAGTTATCTGGCTAGGTTGAGGAAAGGCTCAGTCTACAGGAAGGTAGTTTGTGACCTCAGTGTTTGCAGGGTGGTGTTGCTCAGTGCCCTCTGCAAGCTGCTTGGAGCCTTCGTGGAAATCTGTTGTGCATCCTCTCTGCTGGAAACGAGTCCTAACAACTGGGTCAGCTTGCCCCTGCCTGGAAAACCTTGCCTCAGAGATTGTGCTCACACACAAGAATTAAGGAGCTTGGCTGTCCCGGTGACAGGTCATGGATGCTGAATTGCAGAGGGGCTTACAAGTGTTCCTGGGAAATCTCTTTTGGTTAAGAGAGAGCTGACAAAGCCCAGGTCCACTCACAGGAATGAATGCCAGCAGAGAAGGTCAAGATGCACAGCACATCTTCTGGGGGAGGTCTAGGTTGGATGTCAGGAGGAAGTTGTTGCCAGAGAGAGTGACTGGCATTGGAATGGGCTGCCCAGGGAGGTGGTGGAGTGCCCATCCCTGGAGGTGTTGAAGCAAAGCCTGGCTGGGGCACTTAGTGCCCTGGTCTGGGTGATTGGCTGGGGCTGGGTGCTAGGTTGGGCTGGGTGAGCTTGGAGCTCTCTTCCAACCTGGCTGATTCTATGATTCTATGGTTCTATGCATAATGTAAGAGCTGCTGAAAAAAATGTGATTGTGATTCTATGAAAGCAAAGAAACAAAGAAGGTGACTCAAGGAAGTGTTTTGCCTCCACTTATTTTCCATCACAATAGGCTGGATTAGCTGTTCACTTAAACCCAATGCAAAGCAAGGAAATCATGGAATCATCACAGAATCAGCCAGGTTGGAAGAGAGCTCCAAGCTCACCCAGCCCAACCTAGCACCCAGCCCTGGCCAACCAACCAGACCATGGCACTAAGTGCCCCAGCCAGGCTTTGCTTCAACACCTCCAGGGATGGGGACTCCACCACCTCCCTGGGCAGCCCATTCCAATGCCAATCACTCTCTCTGCCAACAACTTCCTCCTAACATCCAGCCTAGACCTGCCCTGGCACAGCTTGAGGCTGTGTCCCCTCCTTCTGTCCCTGGGTGCCTGGCAGCAGAGCCCAACCCCAGCTGGCCACAACCTCCCTTCAGGTAGCTGCAGAGAGCAATGAGCTCTGCCCTGAGCCTCCTCTTGTGCAGGCTGCACACCCCCAGCTCCCTCAGCCTCTCCTCACAGGGCTGTGCACCAGGCCCCTCCCCAGCCTTGCTGCCCTTCTCTTGGCACCTTCCAGCACCTCAACATCTCCCCCCATGATCTCTACAAGAGCTATATCTCTGCCAGACCAGGTACCATTTTTTCCCCTGAAGCCTCCTGCCCAGTCTAATTAACCCAACATCTTTCTTAGGGATCCTTGTGATTGCAGCTGGTGGTGACTTCAGACTAGGAGGAGACTGAGAACAATTCTCTGGACACCTTCCAGCACCTCAACAAAATCAAACCAGTGAACAGAGAGGAGAAGCAATGGAGGACCAGGAAGAGAAAGGGTTTGCTTATATGCCTGTGCACTTTTAAGAAGTGTTTCCACTCTTTTCTCTTCCTCTTCACTTGTAATGCCCTCTGCAGAAGTGTGCTGCCCTGCTGGCTGCATACACAGCCACACAGTGGCCTGAGATGGGATCTCCAGCACTTATCTAGTCTCCAGGCTTCTGATGTTTAAGTATCCAAGAGTCTTTATTTAATTGTCCCTCACCATTTCTCCCTGCTCTGAAGGAGGACAGTGCTTGGCTCAGCCTCTTCTGTACAGAGGAGCCAAAGGCAAGAGCTTCAGGTACAGGAGGACCTGAGGCATCTCACCCAAATTGGTGTCCTGGTCTTCCCCTGCTTGGCACAGGTCAGCAGTGTGCATCAAACACATTCTCAAACACCTTTCTTGCTTTGCTCCTGTGAGCAAACCACAGATCCAAAAGTCTTGCTCATGGTGTGGAGAAGAAAGATTCAGGCTGCTCCTCTTCCCTTGCCATTCTACTCTCATCCTTATTTCTGCCCTTCAAGAACCCCAGAGTCTGGCATTTGGTTTCATCCACCCTGGTGACTCAGCAGTGCACTTGTAAGGACTTATCCTCACCCATCCCCCTGGAGCTTTTTGGAACCACCACCTGCCAGCTCTTGTGTTCTCTGACAGTTGGCAGGTGACTCTCTAATCACCTTTAGGACAGCAAGATTAATATGTCATTAAAAAAAAAAAAAAAAAAAANAAAAAAAAAAAAAGAAATAATTGTTCTTCAATTTGCACTTCTTTCTTAAATGGAGGCTGAGCAGAACTCCAAAGCCCTGACTGGAGCTTTGCTGCAAAGCCTCTGGCAACTGAAAGCTTGTTCTTTGCAAAAATAAAGGGAATCCTAATTGGAAAATATGCTGGGAAGAAAACAGTGAATCCCCAGTAATCTCCTTCCAGAGGGGTAATGTGTGAGGTGGAATGAATATTAATGTCTCATATGTATGAAATGGGGACACTGAAAAGTGCAAGCTAAGTTTTCCTCCTCTGCATTGTGCTTGGCAAACAGCACTCCATGGAGTCACATTCAGCCAGCAGCTGTCCTGCACACCTCTCTGTTTCAGATGCAGCTGAGCAAAGGCACCCAACATTTTCTTTATGTGTGACCCACTGTCCCATTTCTGCCATTCCCTACCCACAAGCTGCTTTCTTGGTCCTGACTCAGACCAAACAAAGATGTCCCCTCCTCATACAGCCTTGCTCATCCCCAGGAAGCTTCATGAACATGGACCAGCTCTGCTGAAATCAGTGTTGCTCTAACATCCACTGGCTCTAAATGCTGCTATCAAACTGAGGGAGCCTGCAGGAAGGGAGAGGTTTTGTCTCTGGTAACAGTCAATTTCAACAATCTTCTGGATTTCAGACTCAGGCTTTTCAGCCCTTCCTGGCCTCTGAAGTCACAGAATGACAGAATGGTTTGAGGTGATCTCAAAAGATCATCTCTTCCAACCTGGATGATTCTGTGATTCTCTGGCAGGGGAAAGGAGAAGAGTTCTATGACTGGAAAGAGCAAACACCATCAAACACTGGATATTAGGAAGAAGTTGTTCAGCATGAGGGTGGTGAGAGCCTGGCAGGGGTTGCCCAGGGAGGTGGTGGAAGCCTCATCCCTGGAGGTGTTTAAGGCCAGGCTGGATGAGGCTGTGGCCAGCCTGATGTAGTGTGAGGTGTCCCTGGGCATGGCAGGGGGGTTGGAACTGGCTGCTCCTTGTGGTCCCTTCCAACCTTGACTGATTCTGTGATTCTCTGATTCTCATCCAAGCTGCCTGCTAGAGCAGGACTTCCTAGAGCAGGTCACACAGGGACACATCCAGGTGGCTTCTGAATGTTTCTAGAGAAGTAGACTCCACAACCTCTCTGAGCAGCCTGCTCCAGGGCTCTGTCACCCTCACAGTGAAGAAGTTTCTCCTTATGTCCACATGGAACCTCCAGTGCTCCAGCTTGCACACACTGCCCCTTGTCCTATCACTGAGCAGAGCCTGGCTCCATCCTTCACATCTCCACTGACATGAATGAGGGCAGCCCTCAGGCTCCTCTGCTGCCAGCCCCAGCTCCCTCAGCCTGGCCTCACAGGAGATGTTCACTGCCTGCAGCAGCTTGGGGGCTCTGTGTTGGACTCTCTCAAGTAATTCCCTGAGGTCCTTCTTGAATTGAAGGGCACAATATTCCAGATACTGTCAGGGCAGACATTGAAACTACTTCTGTGAGTAGCTGCTGAGCCAAAAAAACCAAACCAACAGAAAATCAAAGCCAAGAATTTCTAATCTAACCCTCACTGTTTAGCTATTAAATGCTGAGAAGTAGCAGAGTTTGTCCTGCAGTCCTTGGTGGAGATGCTGTTAGCCAGAGATCCCCTTCTATTGGCTAAATTCCTGTTCCCAGCAGTGTAACCACAGTACATGAAGGTTTCTAGGACAATTGCCTCTCCCTTAAGTATAGTTATTACCTGTTCTGGCAGGCTTCCTTGCAATGGAACTTCGTAGACTTTAAAACTAATTCCCANTTCTGTGATTCTCTGATTCTCATCCAAGCTGCCTGCTAGAGCAGGACTTCCTAGAGCAGGTCACACAGGGACACATCCAGGTGGCTTCTGAATGTTNACTGAGGTTTACTGGGGGGGAAATATTCTTTTATTTACTTGCTCATTCCCACACTAATATCTTCCCCCCTCTCTGCTTCCTTTGGAATGAAGTGGTTAACATAGTTACTGTTGTAGAAATGGAGATTTCCCCTGGCACTCCTTGGAGTGAAGAAAGGATAATTTCAGACATTTCCCTCTTTAGGTAATGCATCTGCCAGAGCTGTCTCAGTGTTGCTCTAGGACAGATGAGACTGACAGCCTGGGAGAGCAGGGAAGGAAGAGCCATCAGGCTGATCAAAGACCTGGCTGGGACTCCAGGGGTCTGCACTCAGCTCTGGTCACAAACTCACTGCCTGACCTTAAGAAAACCATTTAATCTCTCTATCCTTTAGTTCTCTACCTGTCAAGGATTTTAGTCACTTTCAACTCCTTTTCTACCATGTTGGTATGTTACAAGCATGAGAGTCATAGAATCAGTCAGGGTTGGAAGGGACTCACTTTCAACTCCCTTTCTACCATGTTGGTGTAAGTTACAAGCTCTTAGAATCATAGAATCAGTCAGGGTTGGAAGGGACCACAAGGATCAGCCAGTTCCAACCCCTCTGCCATGCCCAGGGACACCTCACACTAGATCAGGCTGCCCACAGCCTCAGCCAGCCTGGCCTTAAACACCTCCAGGGATGAGGCTTCCACCACCTCCCTGGGCAACCCCTGCCAGGCTCTCACCACCCTCATGCTGAACAACTTCTTCCTAACATCCAGGCTGTCTCTCCCCATTTCTAGCTTGGTTCCATTCCCTCAAGTCCTATCACTCCCTGACAGCCTAAAAAGTCCCTCCCCAGCTTTCTTGTAGCCCCCTTCAGATACTGAAAGGCCACAATAAGGTCACCTTGGAGCCTTCTCCTCTCCAGACTGCATAGCCCCAACTCCCTCAGTCTCTCCTCATAGGAGAGTCTCCATCTCATTCTGTCATGTTGTTGGGCAAAAGGGACCAAGGATCCCTGCCAGGGCTTTTAGAAACCAGAGATAACAGTAACACAATGAGAGTGGGAAATAACATCCTCAAGACCACAGATGTGATTCCATCTTCTGATTTCTGCCCACAGCCTTCCCACAGAGAACCAAAGTGTTGCAACCATCATGTGGTCCCACTAGGATTACAGAAACAATTCACCTAAAAAAACCTCCATCACTTAGCACTCCTAAGATGATGATTTGAATGCAAGGGTGGCTCTGGGGCTGCCATAGATCTCAACAGAGGCTCAACATCAGAGGGTGACAGCAAGTCCTGTGCTTGGGCTTTAAACCTGATCCCTACTGCTTGTGTTAAAACAAGGTCTCAGCAACCAGCAGCTGGGAGGCTGTGACACAGAGGAGACTACTTTTGAATGTGTCCATGGCAGGGTGCCATACACAGGCCATAGTGGCACACATCCTCTAGGGACAGTGGGACATATCCCATTGCAGGAGTTATGGGATGTGCTTCCCTCACTCTGCCTCCAGCAGTTACTGGGGTTTGCACCTACATGTGTTATGTCAGAAAGCATCCAGGGCTGTGAGAACACCTCCCCCAGGCTACCCAAAACCTACAGCCACTGCCATTCAGGACAACCCTATAAATGGATTAATTCTTTTAACCAGGGAATGGGTTAGAAATAGGATCTCTGCAGCTGTGGTGTGGTTCCCTGCACTTCCTGGAATGGCTGCTTGAAAAAGTAGATGAAAACTGTAGGTGGAAGGGTAGTTGCTATGGAAACTGCATCATTGGAAGCTTCATTTCAACCTTTTCTTCCTTCTGTTCATCTTCTACCCATTTTACCACTCTGAACAGGTACCATCCCATCTTTTTTTTTCCTCTCTTGCCTTCAAACTGCCCATGATGGCACGAGCCAGGAGCTGGGGTTTGGCAGTGAAGCTAGTGGAATGAAATATGGGAAAGTGGTGCCAGGGTTGCACTGGGAAGGAGTTTTGTGTGCAATCATGAGAGAAACTGAATCCACTTCTGGCTCAGAGACCAAGTAGAAGGCCTCAAGGTGTGATTCTTACTGCACTAGCACTCTCAAAAGCCATCCTGGTCCCTGTTGGGCTGTGCTGTGAGCGCATTGGATGGCACCGAGCAGCATCCCAGGAGTGCCTGCTGCAGAGAGCACTGCCCTCTGACTGCCCAGTGAGCACCAGACACTGGGACAGAGCTAAGGCTCATGGTGCTCTGGGAGTGGGAGGAGAAAGGGTGAGTTTCTGTCAGCTAGGTGGCATTTTGAAGTAAGAGGGAACGAGTCCAGAGGAGGCCATGAAGATGCTGAGAGGGCTGCAGCAGCTCTGCTGTGAGGACAGGCTGAGAGAGTTGGGGCTCTGCAGCATGCAGAAGAGAAGGCTTCCAGGAGACCTTGGAGTGGCCTTCCAGTACTTGAAGGGGGCTGCAGAAAGGCTGGGGAGGGACTATTGACAAGGGCTTGTAATGACAGGACAAGGGGCAATGGGTTTGAAGTGGCAGAGGGGAGATTGAAAGTGGATGTTAGGAGGAAGTTGTTTGCAGTGAGGGTGGTGAGACACTGGCACAGGTTGCCCAGGGAGGTTGTGGAGCACAGAAGCACAAAATGTGATCAAAGCTCTCAGCAGTCTTTGCCCAATGCTATCACCTGTCCTATCACTGAGCAAAAATCCCTTTGCAATGGAAGCTCTCAGCAGCCTCTGCTCAATGCTATCACCTGTCCTATCACTGAGCAAAAATCCCTTTGCAATGGAAGCTCTCAGCAGCCTCTGCTCAATGCTATCACCTGTCCTATCACTGAGCAAAAATCCCTTTGCAATGGAAGCTCTCAGCAGCCTTTGCCCAATGCTATCACCCACCACTGAGTAAAAACCTTGTGTTGCTGTCTTAAAGAAAGCAAGCCTGGGCTTACTCTGACCCGTTCACAAGCTGCAAAGCTGTATGAAGTAGGCAGAAAGGTAACTAAAATCAGCCTAAACCCACCCTGAGAGAGCCACAGATCTGCAGTCAGACACAGGCTGTCTGCACTGGCCTCTTTCAAACAGTTCCCTGAGGTCATTCTTGAACTGGAGGGCCCAGAACTGGACACAACATTCCAGATGGAGCCTTACCAGGGCAGAGTAGAAGGAGAGCAGAACCCCTCTGGACCCACTCACCACACTTTTCTAATCCACCCTAGGATGCCATTGGCCTTCTTGGGCACAAGGGCACATTGCTGGCTCCTGGGCATCCTGCTTCCATCAGGGCTCCCAGGTCCTTCTCCCCAGAGCTGCTCTCCAACAGATCAACCTCTCAACCCATACTGATCCATAAGGTTGTTCTTCCCCAGATACAAGACTCTCCACTTGTCCTAAACTCTTTGTCCTTGAATGTGTCCAGAGAAGGGCAGCAAGGCTGGGGAGGGGCCTGGAGCACAGCCCTGTGAGGAGAGGCTGAGGGAGCTGGGGGTGTGCAGCCTGCAGAAGAGGAGGCTCAGGGCAGACCTCATTGCTCTCTGCAGCTACCTGAAGGGAAGTTGTTGCCAGCTGGGGTTGGGCTCTGCTGCCAAGCACCCAGGGACAGAATGAGGGCACACAGTCTGAAGCTGTGCCAGGGGAGCTCTAGGCTGGATGTTAGGAGTGTGATTGGCATTGGAATGGGCTGCCCAGGGAGGTGGTGGACTCCCCATCCCTGGAGGTGTTTAAGAGGAAGCTGCATGAGGCACTTAGTGCCATGGGTTAATTAGAAGGCTTAGGTGATAGGTTGGACTTGATAATCTCAGAGGTCTTTTCCAACCTGGCTAATTCTGTGCTTCTGTGATCATTGGGAGCTCACTTGAGTCCCACCTCTTCTTCCCCTGCTCTTCAGAGGCCCTTCTTGATTTCCTGTTGCAGGATGAACCCCACACAAAGCTGTCTGTGTAGCACCTCTGGCCAGGGCTCTCTAGTTCCTGTCAAGGCTTTCCAATCTGACTGACCAGTGCTCAGCCTGTGAAGCTGTTGGTGTGTTATTGGTTCAATACATTATTTCAACCTGCACTTTGTGCTCTCCATGGTTGACTTTTATCTCCCCTTCATCAGGCAGACATATGTAGGTGATGGAAACTACCCTCAAGAAGGCTGCTGTGACATTCAAGAGTATATTGGGGGGGGGGGGGGGAAAACAAAAANGGGGGGGGGGAGAACAAAAAGTTATCATCAGCATTTTCCTTGCATATTATTGTTCTGTAATTAAGCAATGCACGTGGCTTGAAAAGCTCTTAATAAATCTGAGTGTGATTTATGGGGATCATTTATTTCAACCCTTTTGTTAAATGGCAGCAGATTTGGAGCTTTTATTACAAATTGTTTTCATTTAGACCTTAACCATCCTCCAGCCTCTGGATAAAGCACTGATTTGCTGCATGCCATTTTTTATCATTTAGGTGCAAAAATAAATAATAATAGAAGAATCCCTGTGGAGAGAAGCAAGTAAGGGAGTGCAAGGGGTGAGGAGGGGAATGGACAGAGGAGTAAATGAAGAAGCAGATTGGGTGACTGAGCCTCTAAGGAGCTAGCTGGAGAAACTGTGGTGGGGAATGGAGGTTTCAACCTCACATTGTAAAACTGCAAGTCTTGACCTGCTTTTGGGTTTGGCTGGCTTTGAAGTGCAAATTCGTGTGAGAGGCAGAGCAGCAACTTCTTCTGATGCCCAGGACACGTGGATTCAGAGCAACTCCAGCACCTCAGCTATCTCTGTAGGTGCAACTATCCTGAAATGAGAATCACATTCTGTGATTCTGTGCTCCACAACCTCCCTGGTGGTGTTCAGGACTGGGTTGGATGAGGCCTTGAGCAACCTGTTCTAGTGGGAGGTGTCCCTGCCTATGGCAGAGGGTTGGAACTTGATGAGTCTTGAGGTCCTTTCCAACCTAAACCATTCTATGATTCTAGGTTGTTTTTTGTTTTTTTTTTTTTTCTCCCTGCTCCAAGCAAAACCACAGCCACAAAGATGGCTTGGCCTTAATTTCCTCTGTTTTGAGTCTTNCACTGCTCTTGCTGCAGCTCAGGCTCTGGTTGCTCTCTGGGCTGCCAGAGCACACTGACAGCTCAGACTGAGCTTCTCCTCCACCAGCACCCCCAAGTCCCTCTCCTCAGGGCTTCTCTCCAGACAGTTACTGCCCAGCCTGTATTGGTGCTTGGGATTCTTCTCTCCTACAAGAGTAGCTGCTGTTCATAGCAGTGATTGTTTGCCCATGTGTGTGGCAGTGCCTGCAGTGGGAGGAAAGCTCAGTGGCAGAGATGACCAACTCTGACTTTGCAGGCTGGCAGTACATAGCTGTGAAATGATGCAGCCAACAAGATGAACACTGCTTGGCTGAGAAGAGAGGAAGAAAAGTGTGTAAGGGAGAGCTCAAGTCACAAGGAGAGTCCAGCCTCCCCAAACTACTCTCCCTCCTCCAGATGGGGAATAGCTGGGGCCCAAATGTTTGTGAATCTGAAGCCTCGTTGCCAGCTACCTGCAACATTCACATCCAGAGCCCTGTGGCTGGGATGTGGAAGGATTTATAAGCATGTAGGCTGGACTTTTATTTTCTGATAATCTAGTTTAGTGTGACAAATGGCCCCATGAACAGAACACCCACTGGGTCTCACCATGCACGTCACTTGGACAGCCTCCAGCTTTCCAGTGCCTGAGGTGTTGGCTTCCTTCCCAGCACTTCCCTCTATCTGCAGCCCTCCAGCAAGTTTTCATCACTTCAGCCTCTTCCAAGGCAGTGACCCCAATGTACTTGTCACAGAGTGTTCTGGAGATAGCCCTGACACTTTGCCATGTGCCAAGCACAATTTAGGGAGCTAGATGGCACTTCACTTTCCTCACCACTCCTCTGCTCCCTCTCCTTGCTGCTCTCTTCTTCCCTTTCCACTGCTCCACCCAGAGAAGCCTCGGCTGAGGCTGTAGGTCACTCTCCACACACTTTCCTAGCTCTACTACTGAAGTCACTGTGAAATGAGCAGCAGCCCTGTCAGCTCCTCCCCCTGTGAAATGGAAAGATCTTTTCTTATTCTGCTAGACAGCTCCAGGCTCAATGCCTCCAGTAGTTAAATCATCTTTAAAACACCTCAGAAGGGAGTTTCCATCCCAGTTGGCACCAGATGCTTCCTTTTATCCCCTTCTCCACCACCACTCAGCTGACTTCTCACCAGCTTAACCAATTCCTTGCCTGCTGTCAGCTGTGGAGCAATGGGAAGGAACCACATCAGCATTGATATGGAACCATGGCAGCCTGATTTAGTGGAAACTATTGTTTGTTTGCTTGTTGGCTTTGGTCTCTGTGCTTTTGCACGAGCAGCAGGAGGCTGTACCATGGCTGTTTCCAAAGTGCAGAATTCATCCTTCATGCTTGGGCACTGTGGGCAAAGCCTGGTAAAGGTTTGCACCTGTGGCAGTGCTCTCCATTAATGCACACAGAACCACTGAGCCTGGAAAAGACCTTTGAGATCATCAAGTCCAACCATAACCCAACTAAACCATGTCCTGAAGCACCACCACAGCTACAGCTTCTTCATCATCTCCAGGGATGGGAACTCCCAGGGCAGCCTGTTCCAACCCCTCACCACTCTCTCACTACAGAAGGTTTTCCTCATGTCCAACCTAGCCCTCCCCTGGCACAACTCAAACCCATTTCCTCTTGCCCTTTTGTTAGTTACTTGGGAGAAGAGACAGACCTCAGCCCCACTCCAGCCTCCTTTTGGGTAGCTGTAGAGAGCAGCAAGATCTCCCTTCAGCCTTCTCTTCTCCAGCCTAAACACTCCCAGCTCCATCAGCTGCTCTGTGTATAATGCCCTCCAAACCCCTCATCAGCCTCATTGCTCTTCTCTGGACACCCTCCAGCCCCTCACTGCCTTTGCTATCCTGTAGTGCCCAGAACTGAACCCAGCACTGAAGCTGTAGCCTCACCAGTGTCCAGTACAAGGGCACCATCACTGCCCTACTCCTGCTGGCCACATTGGTTTTGATCCAGGCCAGGATGCCACTGGTCCTTGTGGCCACCTGGGCACACTGCTGTCCAACCATCCACCAGGACTCCTTTTCCAGCAGGCTGCTTTCTAGCCATTCTGCCCCAAACCTGGAACAATGCTTGGGGTGCTTGTGAGCTGTGCATAGGTGGCATCAGTACAGTTCAGTATTAACAGCTGTGACACCCTCAGGTGCTGCACCCAAGAGTAAATGCTGTTGGGCATTCCACACATTGGTGTACCAGGCAGAGGGTCCTTCCCTACTCGTTGTCTGCTTCACAATGTACCTGAGAGAAGGGAGGGGAATGGAGCTTTGGGCCCACCTGAAATATTAGAAAAGAAAAAATTTAAATTCAGAGGGCTGAAGCTGCTCTGCTGTGAGGAGAGGCTGAGGCAGTTGGGGCTGTGCAGTCTGGAGAGGAGAAGGCTCCCAGGTGACCTTATTGTGGCCTTGCAGTATCTGAAAGGGGCTACAAGAAAGCTGGGGAGGGACTTTTTAGGTTGTCAGGGAGTGATAGGACTGGGGGGAATGGAACCAAGCTAGAAATGGGGAGAGTCAGCCTGGATGTTAGGAAGAAGTTCAGCATGAGGGTGGTGAGAGCCTGGCATGGGACATAATGGCCCAAGCCTTTCTTTTCCTCCTGCCCTTGCTTCCCCCATCAGCAGAAGGGTAGGGCCAAGCCAGGATGTCTAATAGACCTATTAGCCTTCCAGAACACTGGCCTAGAATAAAGAGCACCTGCTTCAATCCAAAGTGTGTCATTCAAGCTGTCAGATTGCTGGCAGCAACAAGTGGTGGGGAATGCAGGCAACGAGAGAGAGAGGCAGGGATGATGGCAGTGACAGCAGCACCTCTGTCCTTGGCTCTCAGCACACAGCTCCTCCCATGCTCTCCCAGAGGACCAAGAAGGAAGGAGGAGATAGTTAGGTTGTATCTAGTGTAGCACACACAGGTGGTCAGGTATTAAGAACTGAGACCAGAGAGAGAGTTGATGCTATGCTCTATCTGTACAGGCAAGGAAGCAGGAACCCTCCTTTGGTTGTAGTGCTGAGGATTACATTGTCCCCAGTCATTTCAGCAGGGGGATTAGTGGAAACATCAGAAACCTGTGGAAGGAGTCTCTGTATTAGCTCCCTTTTAGATACACAGCTGTGGTGGCTTTGCATAGAATGGTAAGGTTGGAAGGGACCTCAAGGATCATCCAGTTCCAACCCCCTGCCATAGGTAGGGACACCTCCCACTAGCACAGGTCAATCAAGNCTAGCACAGGTCCCTCAAGGCCTCCTCCAACCTGGCCTTGAACCCCTCCAGGGAGGGAGCAGCCACAACCTCCCTGGGCAACCTGTGCCAGTGTCTCACCACCCTCACTGCAAACAACTTCCTCCTAACATCCACTTTCAATCTCCCCTCTGCCAGTTCAAACCCATTGCCCCTTGTCAATAGTCCCTCCCCAACCTTCCTGTAGCCCCCTTCAGATCCTGGAAGGCCACTCCAAGGTCTCCTGGAAGCCTTCTCTTCTCCAGGCTGCAGAGCCCCAACTCTCATAGCCTCTCAACTTCATTGAGGACCATCTGAGTGATATCCATGACCCTGAGCCTGCATCTAAATGTGTAAAGGGTTAATCCCCCTGGGGTGAGGGGAGAGTGGTCTGAACTTGACCCCAGCTCCTCCTGATTCCTCCTTGGGGATGGTCCNGTTGATTCTATGATTCTGTGACTACCTAGGTCAGGCACAGGTGGTTGACAAGGACTTTGTTCCCAGCCCCTGTGTGAAGAGTCAAGCACAGCAGGACTATTAGCTGCATATCAATCAGGGAGCACTAGAGAAAAGAGCAGTGAGACATTTCTTCTCTCCCTCCCCAGGCCTGAGATCCATCCAGAATACAAAACACATCCCAAATCCAGGAAACTGCAACCAAAAGCCACCTGGAGATATCAATACTGTGGCCACAGCACATTCAACCAGTATGGAGGAAGGACAAAGCAGCAACAGCATTGCACATAACAGAGGAATGTCAGAGGAAATATACTCCTTGTTGGAAAGCAGAGTGCTGCTCTCCATCTGCCTTATCACTGCCTTCCAATGCTTGGGTGCCCACAGACCTTTTGCATTAAATTTTACACTGATTTTTTTACAACCAGTTCCTCCATGTAGTGTCTGAGTACTCCAACCTGCTCTCTGGCCTCCCTGGTGTGGTATGAAATAAAGTTCATGGCAGTGGTGTAATGGAGGGCTCGGNGGTGTAGTGGTTAGCCCATTCCCAATTCCTGTCTGGAGTCCCTATAGAAACAGAGGATCTTCTCGGATGTTTTTTTGCCTGCCTGCCTGATAGCATCACCTTTGTTCCTTTTGCTCCTGTCTTACTATGTGGNTATACTCCTTGTTGGAAAGCAGAGTGCTGCTCTCCATCTGCCTTATCACTGCCTTCCAATGCTTGGGTGCCCACAGACCTTTTGCATTAAATTTTACACTGATTTTTTTACAACCAGTTCCTCCATGTAGTGTCTGAGTACTCCAACCTGCTCTCTGGCCTCCCTGGTGTGGTATGAAATAAAGTTCATGGCAGTGGTGTAATGGAGGGCTCGGACCAGCTCCAAAAGTTGGGGGGGTTTTATCAGGTAATTACAAGGGGAGTTAGAAAATGTGCTCTTTTATGTCTACATATAAAGAAACCACATTACAGTTGGAACCAGCCAAAACATGTCATTTTGTGAGTGCTCAGTGCTCATTACTCCAGCCCCCTTTCTCCTCCTCCCTTTTCTCTTCCAAAGGACACTTCCAGCCCTTTGCTGTGCTCAGAGGAGGCCAGTTCCAGTGTTCCATCACTCACAGCCCAAGGAGAAAGGGATGCACAAGCAGGTACTGAGCAGGATGCTGGCAGAGCTCAGCTGTTTCAGCAGCTGGCAAACCCAAAGCCTTCACACCTCCCTTCATAAGCTACAAGGTGGCTTTCAGAGTCATAAGCATGCTTCAGTTTGGTGATATTTTCTGCAGACATTTACAATCAGGGAACCAGCCCCAGCCCCAGCCAGGGAAGCAATCATAGAATCATAAGGTTATGAGAGAGTGATTGGCATTGGAATGGGCTGCCCAGGGAGGTGGTGGAGTGCCCATCCCTGGAGGTGTTCAAGACAAGCCTGGCTGGGGCACTTAGTGCCGTAGTCTGGTTGATTGGCTAGGGCTGGGTGCTAGGTTGGGCTGGGTGAGCTTGGAAGTCTCTTCCAACCTGGTTGATTCTATGTATCATTGTAACTTAATTACAAGAGAATTTGTAATGCCATAAGCTATTAGCAAAGCCCATGGCAGAGCAGCACCTCTGAACCCCTGCCCAGAACCAACAAATGCACAGAAGCAGTAAACAGGAGTGGCAAAGCTGTGCAGGGCTTCAAAAGCAGCTCAAGGAACAAACAAAATGCCCTCCAGTGACCATCCTACCCAGATCACCAACAGACTGAATGTTTCTAACAACTCTGTCAAATCCATTCACACCTCAGTCCTTGGAGACTCTCAGAGTCTCCCAGGTGAGCTATTTAAGCCAAGCCTCAAATAAACATTAGGCACCAACATCCAGGGCTAAACTATAGCAGTTACTCTACCACCTCATGATCCCTCCTCAGCTGAGAAGAGGGTTCAGGAAAAGGAAGGTTAACCTAAGGGTTAAAATAAAAACATATTTAATGGAACAACAAAACTAATAGCAATATAAAATTGTACTTAGCTCAGTGGGTGTGCAGCAGCCAGGAAAGCTGGAAAGGGAGAGGAGGACCAGGAAGAAACCAGGCCCTCAGCAAACTTCCCTCTTTATAGTGAGTGGGATGTTTGTGGTCTGGGATTCACCTGTAGCCAACTCACATCAGCTGCCCTGGCTGACTTCAAGCTGCTAACAGCCTGCAGATTGTGGCTGGCCTGGGATTCTGTCCTTGCCAAACCAAGACAGGCTTGTACTCTAGATTTGCACATTGCAGCAGGCTTTTAACTTAAAAAGACTACACCACTAAGGAAAAAAAAAAACAAAACAAAAAATAAAAATGTGTCAAAGCATTTGCAAAGNGCAACCTGTACTAGAGGGAGGTGTCCCTGCCTATGCCAGGGGGTTGGAATTAGATGATCCTTGAGGTCCCTTCCAACCTTCCCATTCTATGAGAGCAATGAGTTAAAAAGAAATGGAAAAGTCCCTCTCAGATCTAAGGCACACAAGTCGGCGGCTGGTGGCTCAGCCTGGCAGGGAGATGAGAGCCATTGGATTATTTTGGAGGGGATTGTGTCTTTTCTATACATCTCATTTTTATCTCTCTGAGGAGAGCTGGGCCCATTGTCTCAAAATTGCTTGGAGATGGGACAGGATGAAGCAGGCTGTGGATGCATGAGCTATTAGAGCTATTAGTGATGGTGATGTTAGACAGTATCGCTCGTCAGGCTGCCTTACAGTTATAAATGTGGATCATTTAAAATACAATAAGGAGCCAGATGCTTAGCTGCTGTCTGACATCTATCCACCACCTTCCCACTGCTGCAGCTTTAGCATAAGTCACTGCCTTCCCAGGGCAGAGAAACATTACAAACCAACTGGTGTTGATTTTGAGATCCAAGCTGTCCCCCTGACATCTGGATTCCCTCCCTGATCACATCTCTGTGGGATGCTCTTTGCGTGTGCTTTGTCCTGAGATGGCAAACGAGGAGTGGAAGAAGAGTCCAAACTAATAAACCAAGACCTTTCTTTCTGCAAATCTCCCATGAATGCTTGCTGCTTCAAAGACAGAAGGCTAAAATTGTTTTATTTTTAACAAGTTAGGGACCAAATAAGCCTTTTTTTTTTTTTTTGATGCCAGCCTGGGCACCTCACTTCAGCAAGCAGCATTCTGAAGGAAGATGAAGAGCTCTGTGAATCACAGCCCTCGGGTTCATGTCACCTACATGTCTGCATAACGCCCCTGGAGCAGCTGCTGAGCATTATCTCTGGGTTTTAATCCTCTCATTTCAGAGTTCTTTTGTGCAGATTATGGCTAAAAACTTGGTGCAATTAATATCAATTATTTATATTTGCAGTTTAATCAGTGTCAGCTATTCCTCAGCTCAGAAAGCAGCATTATTCATGTTTCTGTTATTATTAATTGCCAGCCTCGGTCACCCAAATAGATGGGAACAGATACAAATGTAGACTCGGTTAATAACAGAACTATGCATGACACAGGCTGATAAAAGCCAGGAAATTCATGAGAACCACATTTTCACCCTTGTAACTCTGCCTGAAGCTGTCTAGCCTGACAAATCTGGTCTCCACATCTCATCAGTGCCTCGGCGTTGCCAGGTAGCTGGGGCATTCCGGCAGGGTTCCTCTTGAACCACTTGGAATAAACAGGCATTGAAATGCTGCATTTGCTCACAGGAATGATGCCATCATCCTCCTCCTGCTCCAGATCATTCTCAAGTACAGCCCTCAGATCCTTTTATTTTGAAATAGGTTCATCTGTGACCTCTGGATGTGGAGACACAGCACAGCCAATGTGTGGTGGTGGCCATGGTCACAGGCTCACAGGATGTCAGGGGTTGGAAGGGACCCAAAGAGATCATCCAGTCCAACCCCCCTGCCACAGCAGGACCACACAATCCAGCTCAGGGCACACAGCAACACATCCAGACAGGCCTGGAAAGGCTCCAGAGAAGGAGACTCCACAACCTCTCTGGGCAGCCTGTGCCAGGGCTCTGGGACCCTCACAGGCAAGAAGTTGCCCCTTGTGTTGAGCTGGAACCTCCTGTGCTGCAGCTGCCATCCACTGCTCCTTGTCCTCTCCCAGGGAGCAATTGAGAAGAGCCTGTCCCCTCCCCTCCTGACCCTCAGCCCTCAGAGATTTATAAACATTTACTAGATCCTGTCTCACCCCTCCATAACTCCTCCCCTCCCCAGCACCCTTCCTGGTGTTAGCAAACACAGCATCTTATTTTCCAGTGTGTTCAAAGCCACGTGGACACTAACCCATGACTGAAGTGCTAAGGGAAAGATGTCACAGAAAAATGTGTGGCTGACCCAGGAACACTCAAGCTGATGCTGGCAGCTCAGGCTGTAGAGCTAATGTCTCTCAAGCCCAACTGCAGGCTCGATTTAGGTTCAATTCTCACATTTCAGCTGCCCCCTGTTTCAGCAGCTCTGACTGGTCACAGGCCTCTGCTTCCCCTCTTTCAATGCCTGCCATCAGGTGGTTCAAGGTGCTGCAAAAAAAAAAAAAATTAACCCTGGCAGATGTAGCCATGGGTTTGAGATTGAAAAGCTGGAGGAGGGAAAGGCAGCATCTGGGAGCATCTTGGACCATACAGCCTGGTTTGGGTTACCACAACTGCAGTGTGGGGAGTGGGGAGGAAATGAAAATTTGCCACTGCCAGCAGGTTTCCAGGGTTTGAGTGATGCCTGGGCTGCAGCTGGAGGCAAAATGAAAATGTACTCCTGAGAAAGGACTGGAGGAGCTACAAATACTTCTATGCTGGTAAATACTGAAGCTAGAAAGGCACAGGGAGCTAGAGCAGGAGTCTCATCAGTTATTGGCTTATGGCATGGGGACATGGCTTGATGCAAACCAGTTGGGTACCTGATTTCATGCCAGATGAGCTTCTCTTTTTTAGGTTTGGGTTGGTTAGGTTTCTTTAAACATTTGTTTATATATACCTTTTTCTATCTTTCACATTTTTCAGCCATTAATTAGTATCTGAAGTGGCAGAAATTCTTCACTTCACTGATGCTGAGAGATTCTAGAGGAAAAATTCTGTAGCTCATGTTCATAGAATCATAGAACCATAGAATCATAGAATCAAGGAGGTTGGGAGAGACCTCCAAGCTCACCCAGCCCAACCTAGCACCCAGCCCTAGCCAACCAACCAGACCATGGCACTAAGTGCCCCAGCCAGGCTTTGCTTCAACACCTCCAGGGATGGGCACTCCACCACCTCCCTGGGCAGCCCATTCCAATGCCAATCACTCTCTCTGGCAACAACTTCCTCCTAACATCCAGCCTGAACCTGCCCTGGCACAGCTTGAGGCTGTGTCCCCTCCTTTTGTCCCTGGGTGCTTGGCAGCAGAGCCCAACCCCAGCTGGCTACACCCTCCCTTCAGGTAGCTGCAGAGAGCAATGAGCTCTGCCCTGAGCCTCCTCTTCTGCAGGCTGCACACCCCCAGCTCCCTCAGCCTCTCCTCACAGGGCTGTGCTCCAGGCCCCTCCCCAGCCTTGCTGCCCTTCTCTGGAC
>WBNM01009481.1:0-18932 GCA_013399055.1 Ramphastos sulfuratus | reverse complement strand
ACAGATACCTTAAATTTTAATAGTCTATTATATTAGAATTGCAATTATTATAATTATAAAAAGTGAATAGAATAATACCACTTTATAAGAACACTTCATTCCTGGTTTTTCTATTTAAAAAAAAAAAAAAAGTCTGAAGAAATTAGTAGAATCACAAAATCATTTTGTTTGGAACACTTAGAATCATAGAATCAGGCAGTTTGGAAGAGACCTCCAAGTTCATCCAGCCCAACCTATCACCCAGCCCTAGCCAAGCAACTAGGCCATGGCACTAAGTGCCCCATCCAGGCTTTTCCTGAACACCTCCAGGGACAGTGACTCCACCACCTCCCTGGGCAGCCCATTCCAATGTCAATCACTCTCTCTGTCAAGAACTTCCTTTTAATATCCATCCTAGACCTGCCCTGGCACAGCTTGAGACTATGTCCACTTGTTCTGTTGCTGGTTGCCTGGAAGACTTCCTTGGTTCTGCTGGTCACACTGTTCCTGAGTCAGGTCAGGATGCTGTTGAAACTAGTAAGTTTCCAGTTTTAAAAAGTAAATCTGCTGCTAAATTTAAGTCCAGCGCGGAGAAATAAATGCCAATCTCAATTTCAAGGGAAATAGCACTTGAAGCAGCCTTCATTCACAGGAAAAAGTCTACAAGACATTTGCACCCAGAGGAAAGCAGTTTAGTCAGCTGATGGTTTTTGTTGGCAGTGTAGAATGTGATAGATTTGAATTGTATGCAGAGTTACAGCCATCTGAAACACCTCCATCCTTAGCTAACGTAGACTTTTTGATTCTTTCCTTGCCTGTGAAGCCTATGGTTGGGCTGCCTGGGCAGCGCTAAGCTGAGCTCCCTGCTGCCACCCTTTGAACATCCTCTCTGTATCAGGCATTGGGTGTTTCCCAACCTGACTTGTGGGAGATCAGAAGTAGCTGCCAGATCTCCTTTTTATCTACAGAACAAGCTATTAGGCATCTTGCAGGCTCTCAGGTGTGCATTCCTATGGCTGATTATCTGTTGGCTTTTGTACACTTCTGAAAACCTCAGCCCACAACTGATTGTATTCTGGCAAGCCCTGACACAAGGGGAAACAATGCAGATGTGGTTTGAGGCAGTCTAGATTCAAGGTGAAGAGGAACTGCTTTGCAGGTGAGGAGGTGGGCATGAGTACATACCTGCCCATCCCTGCACAGAATGAAGCCACCACTTTCTGCAGCAGTGGCTGTGTACCCAAGGCCTTGAAAACAAACTCTGGCACAGCTGCCACTGCTGAAAGATGAACCACAGTTGCTTCAGTTTGGGCCTAATGTTTTCCAGCATGTAAAAACACCACATCCTTCAGAATAGCTGATTTATAAAAGCTATAAAACAGGAAACATGAATTAGTCACTAACCACATTTTTCACAGGCTCTAACACAGCATGCAGAGAGAGAAAATTGCTGCATTTTCTGAGTAAGTCTCAATTACCATCTTTATATTCTCTTAGCCCTGAGTTTATTTGCTGAAACTTATTTTTAAGATTTGTTCTATTTTCTTGGTAGTCTAAATTCACTTTACTACTGCACCTAACAGTGGAAATTTCAATTTATTCTTAGATTCAGTGCCTCAGGCTCAGTTGTGACTTGACACATACTTCAGCTCCAGCAAGATGATTGAGTCGTTGGTTAGCAATGGGTGTGTCCCCAAGGCTCCAGCCGGCATGTATTAGAATCATAGAATCATAGAATGGTAAGGTTGGAAGGGACCTCAAGGATCATCTAGTTCCAACCCCCTGCCATAGGCAGGGACACCTCCCACTAGAACAGCTCACTCAAGGCCTCCTCCAGCCTGGCCTTGAACACCTCCAGGGAGGGAGCAGCCACAACCTCCCTGTGCAACCTGTGCCAGTGCCTCACCACCCTTACTTCAAAGAACTTCCTCCTAACATCCAGTCTAAATCTCCCCTCTGCCAGTTTAAACCCATTGCCCCTTGTCCTGTCATTGCAAGACCTTGTCAATAGTCCCTCCCCAGCCTTCCTGTAGGCCCCCTTCAGATACTGGAAGGCTACTCTAAGGTCTCCTGGAAGCCTTCTCTTCTCCAGGCTGCAGAGCCCCAACTCTTGGAGCCTGTCCTCATAGGAGAGGACAGGAAAATAAGTTGCAAGGGAGCTGAGGTGTACAGTATGGGCATACTTAGATCTCCACTCAATACACCAGTTGCACTTGTTAAAGGTATTTAATCTATCATTAGCAGAATATTTAGCCTTATATAACACACATTCAGCAGAATTTTCTTTAAAATGTGACCAGTGGCTCAGAGAAAAAAGAATGAGCAACTGACTTGATAGAAGTATCAATGGAAATTATAACTCTGTTAAGGTATTTTTCATTACAAACATTTTTTTACTGCCTACTTAGCAGTGTTCTGCAAGAGTAGTCCCAAGGATTATGTAGATTACAGGCTCTGTGCTGATGACTTTCTAAAGCTGTTTGTGGAAAGTAGTCCTGAAAATAAGAAACTCTTAGAATTAAAATCTGGGATAGCAAATGGCCTGCGGTGTCTAATGGGCCCTTTGAGTGACACTGAAGTCTCTGAAACACACTAAGGCACATTCAGGAATCCTCTAACTGCAACTAAAAACAACAGATGTTGGAAACAGCACTCCAGAAATTGTCTCTTCTCCCAGACAGAAGTCTTAAAGAAGAGATTCCTGCCACACATACCCTACTCTGCATTTTGGAGGCCAGAAGAAGTACAAATATGTATTTGAACTTTGTGGCACATTTACAGAAAATAAAATTCATGCTGCAGCAGAGGAAGGGGTTTGTCTGCAGTGACATTGGTAAATGACTAATCAAAGATACAAATGACATGGTTTTAATCACGTGAGGTTTGTACATCACTATGTTATTAGAGAAAAGATGTATTGGTGACTGGTTCTGGTATTGATACAAGGAGATGGTCAGAAGGACATGGCTTTTCCTGGTCAGAATCACAGAATGCATTGGGTTGGAAGGGACTCTCAAAGGTCATCTTGTCCAACCTCCCTACAGTGAGCAGGGACATCTTTAAGTAGATCAGGTTGTTCAGGGTCCCATAAAGTCTTAGCTTGAACGAGTCCAGGGATGGGGCCTCCACCACATCTCTGGGAGACCTGTGCCAGTACTTCGCTACCTTCTTTGTGAAGAACTTCATCCTTATGTCTAACATAAATCTAGCCTGCTCTAGTTTAAAACCATTGCTCCTCACCCTATCATTACAAGCCCTCCTAAACAGTCCTTCCACAGCCTTCTTGTAGGTTCCTTTCAGATACTGAAATACAACTATAAGGTCTCGNCTGGATGTTAGGAGGAAGCTCTTTACAGTGAGGGTGGTGAGACACTGGCACGAGTTGCCCAGGGAGGTTGTGGCTGCTCCCTCCCTGGAGGTGTTCAAGGCCAGGTTGGAGGAGGCCTTGAGTGAGCTATACTAGTGGGAGGTGTCCCTGCCTATGGCAGGGGGTTGGAACTAGATGATCCTTGAGGTCCCTTCCAGCCTTACCATTCCATGATTCTATGATAGTGAGCCAGTGGGCACTTGGTATGAAAAACATTCCTTTCTACCCTGGGAATGGCTTTTTGTTTCAGAGGGTACACAGCAGCACTTGACATGGCAAGACCCCTCTGCAGACTGTGGAAGGCAAGTAGGCAGTGTTTAGTAAAAGATGTACCATTTTTCAGGTGATATCCTGGAGATGCTAAAGAAGAGTCTGTCACTTTGGAAACAGCAGCAGCACAGTGCCAGAAACACCTGCCAGTTAATTTTAGCGAACACAAAAGAGACCTGTGTATGGCAGAAGTGCTATATCTAGTAAGTACAAGCACATCCCACACTTTGGTGCAATCTCTCTGGTGTTCAGCATTAGAAGTCACAGTTTGTAAGTGCTGGTCACTCTGAGCTCTAGTGTTTATGGTTAGAGTTTACCACTGATCCATTTATTAAGTGCATGAAGAAGCAAATGGAAAATAATAATCTGTAGACAGCAGCATTTTTTGAAAAGATAAAGAAAGGTCAAACTTAATGCAATAAAAAGCAAATTCCCCCAAAGAAGAAAGACAATGGAAATGTTAATGGCCCACAGTACAGAATGATTTTAAAATTACAGCTCAGACTTTGTACCAGATCCTCCTTTGCCTTTGAATCTATCTTCCTTTATCACGACTAACTACTCTGCAAAAGGCTATGAGGGCTGGCTGTTGAACAACCTAAGAAATCTGCTGCTACAGTGCAGTCCCATGATAAAGAGTTCATTAACAATTTGAAATATAGCCAGAGCTGAAGTTTGCTCAGGTTATTTATTGGTAAATTACCAGAGATTTAAAATTAAAAAAAGAGAAAAAGAAAAGGGAAAAGGAAAGAGGAAAGGGAAGGGAAAGGGGAGGGAAAGGAAAGAGGAAAGGAGAAAGGAAAGGAGANAAAGGGAAAAAAAGGAAAGGAGAAAGGGAAAAAAAGGAAAGGAGAAAGGGAAAAAAAGGAAAGGAGAAAGGGAAAAAAAGGAAAGGAGAAAGGGAAAAAAAGGAAAGGAGAAAGGGAAAAAAAGGAAAGGAGAAAGGGAAAAAAAGGAAAGGAGAAAGGGAAAAAAAGGAAAGGAGAAAGGGAAAAAAAGGAAAGGAGAAAGGGAAAAAAAGGAAAGGAGAAAGGGAAAAAAAGGAAAGGAGAAAGGGAAAAAAAGGAAAGGAGAAAGGGAAAAAAAGGAAAGGAGAAAGGGAAAAAAAGGAAAGGAGAAAGGGAAAAAAAGGAAAGGAGAAAGGGAAAAAAAGGAAAGGAGAAAGGGAAAAAAAGGAAAGGAGAAAGGGAAAAAAAGGAAAGGAGAAAGGGAAAAAAAGGAAAGGAGAAAGGGAAAAAAAGGAAAGGAGAAAGGGAAAAAAAGGAAAGGAGAAAGGGAAAAAAAGGAAAGGAGAAAGGGAAAAAAAGGAAAGGAGAAAGGGAAAAAAAGGAAAGGAGAAAGGGAAAAAAAGTACAGTAACAATTAGTCTTGTGCTTCTTCCCAAAATCAATCAAGTGTCTGGGACTGGCATTAAACTCATCACACAGGGAAGCTATTTGCCATCATGATAGCAAATGCATTTTTTAAGCATGTGGAACTGGCTCCTGTCAGGAACAGGATGCTGGCCTGGACAGACTCTAGCTGTGATGCAGGGTGGCAGCCTTTCTGCTCAGCTGTCAAATGTCTCTGCATGAAAGAACCTCAGTGAGATAAACAGGTCTCCTCAGGAAATGCTCTCCCTCCAGCCAAAGTTATCCTTCATTTTGATGAAGTTCATGACAGCATCTCTGGTTTACAAACCTGCTTCTTTCCCACAGAATATGATGTATTTTCCAAACCTAACAAAACAGTAATTCTGCCTGCCTGGAGAGAAAAATACCCAGAGATCTCAAGTCACTTTAAAGCAATCTGAAACCAAAATACTTTAGACAGGGACATTTCAATTCAAGGTGATGCCTCATGCAAAGGTGGGCAATTATTCTTCGTGCCATTGCAGATCTTGTGTTGTAGGGAGATGCTAATTAACTAAACATGTTTATTGTTCAGAAGACAATCTTTGGGACTCTGTCATTGCAATGGCTGAAGTGAGGGTGAAGATTGGGATCTAACAAGACCAGGGACTTGAAGGTCCTGTGGAGACTGATATGGGCTTTGTGGGGAGTAGGTGGGCATTAGGTGCAACTCTTACCTTCCCCAGGGCAACAGGAACCCAGTGGCAGCAGCTAGGGCAAAAATGGGTGTAGTATTGTGCCAAGAAGCCTAAGAAGATGATCTGCCCTCACAGTAATTAAATCAGCAGGACAATCTAATGAACACATACAGGGAAAAAGGAAACTCCTTGCTCTTAGTTATGCAATATGCTGCCAGCAATACTGAAAGAGCAAATGAAGAGAAAATGCATACAGTATTAGCAAGCCCTAGTACCCTCCTGCTTAGCACATAGGACAGAAAACTACAATACAGCCAACCCAAGGAGAGATCATTTGCCATGCTTTGACTGTAGCTACAAGAACCAATAGCAGCACTTACTTCAAATGGAAGATTTAAATGCTCAAGCAAAGGATTGTGGTAACAGCTCCAAAATTCCTTTGCTTATAGGAATAGCAAGACAAGCAAATAGCCATATGGATTTTTTTTAAGCCAGGAAGTAGGGAAATTTAAGTTGTCCTTTATGTTTGTTTTTTTAGGTTTTTTTTTTATGTGTCATGAGCTGAGTTATGAGCAGAGAAAGTAGGAAAATTTTGTAAATAAAAAGCCTGTTTAGTTTAGTTCACCTATTCCTTCACACAGCCTAAATAAAGGCAATCAAATTCTGTTTACATTGGTATATTTGCCTTCTTTTTCCTCAAGAGGTAAATTCTTTCACACTCTTGCTAATACTGCTATATATGGAAAGCTTAAATATAGACTCTCTCTACATATTTGAAAATATAACTTCTAATACAAGCAGCATATAACCAAGACTCTCATTTCCATAGGCATGGCCTTCTGAGAAAAGAAAAACTTGGTTCCCCCTTGAACAACATATGTCCCTGTGGCAAATTTGGGGTGGAAACAAGATAAATAAGACAACTCTGTAGTATCTTTCTGCTTCTTTGGGAGGTTCCTGATGCTGCTGTTTCACAAGGGGGAAAGAACAGAGGATGTGAAATTCCCACAGTGAGTGTCAGGGCTCACACTGCCTTTCATCTCAGGAGCTTTTTCAACTGTATGTAGGGCACATGCCCATTGCAAATGCCAGGCAAAGGAGGTTTTGATGAGAACAATTGCTGCTGCTCTGTGGATCTTTGCCCTCAACACATCTGGGAGAATGTGTACTTTAGGTAGGCAGGATAGCATTTGTCACCAGGGTTGCAGGATAGGAGGCAGCTGCAGCCAGGATTCAATAGAACAGGGAGAGAAATTTGGGGTACCAAGATGTATATCAAAACAGCTGTCTTTGTAGGAACCCCACCGATGTCAAATCGCAGTCAATGAGCTCTAGCTCCAGCTGCAACGCTGCAGGCCTGGGCTTGGGAGAAGGATGTACCCAGAGAAAACAGGAACAAGCTGCAGAGCTAGAAACTCAAAGCCCAGTTCAGCTATGTCTTTTTCATGGAATCACAGGATCATAGAATCATAGAATGGTAAGGTTGGAAGGGACCTCAAGGATCATCTAGTTCCAACCCCCTTCCACAGGCAGGGACACCTCCCACTAGTACACCTCACTCAAGGCCTCATCCAACCTGGCCTTGAACACCTCCAGGAAGGGAGCAGCCACAACCTCCCTGGGCAACCTGTTCCACTGCCTCACCACCCTCACTGGAAAGAACTTCCTCCTAACATTAAATCTAAATCTCCCCTCTGCCAGTTTAAACCCATTGCCCCTTGTCCTGTCATTGCAAGACCTTGTCAATAGTCCCTCCCCAGCCTTCCTGTAGGCCCCCTTCAGATATTGGGAGACTACTCTAAGGTCTCCTCGAAGCCTTCTCCAGGCTGCAGAGCCCCAGCTCTCTCAGCCTGTCCTCATAGCAGAGCTGCTGCAGCCCTCTGAGCATCTTCGTGGCCTCCTCTGGATCCACTCCAACACTTCCATGTCCTTCCTGTGCTTGGTCTCCAGAACTGCACACAGTACTCCAGATGGGTTCAGCTATTGCAAAACACCCTTGGTAAATCTCTAGTCACATCATCATGACAATTTCCCCAGCTTGTTGACTAAACAGCTCCAGTGCTAAATATAGGCCTTTTAGGCATGCCAACAGAAGCTTGCCAAACATGAAGGAGAGCAATTTGTCCTTCCTGAGAAGACACATGCCACCATCAGGCATATGGTATCAAGCCAGAAACGATTTGCCCCAGAATGGCAGACAGTCTGAGCCTGATGTATTCCCACACTGCCATGTTATCAGACTTGCAACCTGGAGGATAATTAGGACATTCCAGAGCAGTACTTTTTTCCCTCTTGTAAAACAACTCAGCAGAAGTACACAGTTTAAAAATAATGTCATCCATTCAAAAACACAGGGAGTAATCTGGCAAATCTTCACACCATGTTTTAAGGTCCTAGACCCACAAATGAGACTGCTCCACCCCCAGCTACTTTTAATATATAGAATCATAGAATGGTAAGGTTGGAAGGGACCTCAAGGATCATCTAGTTCCAACCCCCTGCCATAGGCAGGGACACCTCCCACTAGTACAGCTCACTCAAGGCCTCCTCCAACCTGGCCTTGAACACCTCCAGGGAGGGAGCAGCCACAACCTCCCTGGGCAACCTGTGCCAGTGCCTCACCACCCTCACTGCAAAGAACTTCCTCCTAACATCCATAAATTGGTATGTGCTGAGCTCTGTGACAAACAGATTGTCACAGCTGTCAGAGTGGGTCACAGAGAACCAAGCTGTATTTGAGAGAGGATTTCCTGTACTTTAAAGAACAGACCTGCAAATAAACAATAAACTGTGGAAGATCTCTATAGTATATGGATTTACTTTGCTCAGAAAATTATATACTCCTGGAGGAAAAAAATGCAACTTATTTGTTAATCTCTTCTGATGGTCTAGTCTTGAGGTCTGTGGTAATGGGTTGGACTTGATGATCTTTGAGGTCTCTTCCAACCTTGCTTATACTGTGATGGATTATGTTTCATCTTTGTAAACTCAGTTTTCAGTAGCTTAGTCACCAACAAAGTCCAAGGACAACTTTAAACTAGCACAAAACCATGACATTTCTGGTTTTCAGGATCTAACTAACCAGTTGCAGTCTTACACTGGGAATGCATGATTACAGAAATGCTTCTTGGAGATAAAATGTTAGGACTTTCATCCAACAGTGAAAGCTGCTGAAGCACAAAGGACCGTAGGCACACGCCTACTTACCAAATCACAGTCTAGAACAACAGAGGAAACCACTGAGCTCTAGAGAAGGTAATTGCTATGTTATTCCAAATAGAACAAATCTTCACAGAAAAACCAAAAGGAAGGAGGGAAACCAGCACTGAGTAAAAGTAGGTCTATACATACTGAAGGGGAAGTCTCTATAGTTTCCTATGTAAGAAGCTAGGCTGTATATGTTCAAAGAACCACTTGTTCCAGTTGAAAGACCTGAGCAGGAGAATCAAGTGTACCAGAGCAACAGACAGGATTTTTCTGTTGTCCATTAACTGCTCCATGAGGGAACCACCAAGATGTACTAAGCAAAGAGGAATGGAGATCTTTTTTTTTTTTTTTTTCATTTCCAAGCTGCAGCTAAGGAGTATCTGCCACAAACGACAGATAAGAAGCAGCTTAGTAAATTAGTTAATTAGCCATGGGATTATCATCTTCCAGACAGAAAATCAGAAATGTCACAAAAGGAGCAAAGTGCAATGGGACCAGCAATTCAAAAGTTTAGATGCTCTTTTGAAGGCTGAGAACTACTGATTTCAATTACATGAAATTGGNTGGCTGCTCCCTCCCTGGAAGTGTTCAAGGCCAGGTTGGATGAGGCCTTGAGTGACCTGTACTAGTGGGAGGTGTCCCTGCCTATGGCAGGGGGTTGGAACTAGATGATCCTTGAGGTCCCTTCCAACCTTACCACTCTATGATTCTATGAGCTACAATGTTTGGAAGAACTCAGAACCACAGATCTTCCCTTGAGGTAGATGCCTTTTGCTACAAATGGCAGCAAACTGGCTGCCTGTGGCAGATGCAGGGTCTGGCCACATCATCCAGACTGTCCTTGAATCCCTGGAGTGCTGCATTTTCTAGCAAACTCAAGTTGAAAATCAGCAGGGAGATGATCAGAACCAGAGACGTTGGTTCTCCAGGTGGAAAAGGGGCAGAGAAGAGAGATGTCTAAGTTTGGGAGGTTTCCCCCTATTCACTTGAAGTAGTGCAAGCAGTGATAGAAGCCACGTTCTTTAATCACGGATAGGCTGTGAGTAATGTTCCTCTTTGAAACCTACTTGACATGTACCTTGATTCTTAGCTGAGTGCTCTTTGTCTGGAAAATAGCTAGAAGGCACTCACTCTTATCTCAGGAGTCAGACAGTCAGTACTGTGGTGTCCTGATGTGTTCATTCTCTTTAGGTTTCATATGTACAAGCTGGAAATTGCTTGGAATGAAAGTGGCTTTTCTGTCCTACCCATTGTGTCAAGAGATTTCTGACATATACCTTTTTTTTTTTCCCCAAGGACAAGACCATCCTGCTGTTCCAAAGAAACTCTTTTAAAGGCCACAGAATGAAGTAATTTAAAAAAAATGCATTGACTTTTATTTAGGTCAACATAGAGTTTTTAAGCCTTCCATCAAGTCCAAGGCACTGTTGATACTGACATACATACCTGTCTTCCAAACAGACCTGCAATCACTGTTGCTCATATATATTAAATATAAAATCTCTGAATCCCATCTAATTTTGAAGAGAAGGAAGGAAGGAAAGGAAGGAAAGAAGGGAAGGAGGGAGGGGAGGGAAGGGAGGGAGGAAGGAAGGCAGGAAGGGAGGAAGGCAGGAAGGAAGGGAAGGGAAGGAAGGGAAGGAAGGGAAGGAAGGGAAGGAAGGGAAGGAAGGAACCTCCTGCTACAGTCTAACCAAGTAGCAGGAGGTTCTCATTGGGTTTCAGCTGTGGTCACTTTAAAAATCACAGATCTGTACACTCCTGATTGTCCTGTTTCATCAAGGGAGTGAATAATCTTTTCCATGTTTGAGTTATTACCATTTTAGTAGAAGAGTTCAGCCTCATTTTGTAATTTCTGCTGGGTAATTCCTCCTCACCCAAGCAGTCCCAGTGAGTTTCCATTTGAGCAAGAGCTTGCCACGTGAGGACCTTTCACTCTCAGCACTGCCCCTTTTTAAAGTGTAACTATTTTTATTGACAAGCTTCCAGGCACAGAAGAATGCCAATGGTTGAGGCACAAGAAGAAAAGCTGTCAGTTAAATTATATTGTTTTAAAGGAAGGATATCTTTACACAAATTTTAAAAAGCTACATGTTTTAAAAATGAAAATCTTGAATGCTGCACATTTTCAATGAAACTATGCTTAATGAAACTATGTTTAATGCTCTGCTAAGTAGTTGACATTTTAAAATAGTAGATGTTTTAGTAGTAGATATTTCAGAACAAATCCTAGTATGTATTAGACTGCCTTCAGTAAACTATGTTCTTCCATAAGCCTTTAGAAGAACTCTTATTTTCCATATACTTACAAGCCATAATGAAAACTTTCCAGGGATCAAATCCTTAGCTGCTCCTTCAAACAACTTGAGTAGATGCTAATCTGTAATTACCTATAATGAAAACAGAGAGGCCAGTCACTAGTGATGTACCCCAAAAGGGTCACGCTGTACTGGTCTGCTCTCCCTCTCCATTCCCCCTTCCTTCTGTATTGCCATCTTAGCTGGGCCAATGCTGAGCAGGAGGCAGTGAGGCAGTGCTGCCCATACCAGATGTGTAAAAACACACAGAGATGCAGGTGGAGAGGAGGTCTGGAAGGAGTCAGCCCTTCTGGTTTGTTATGCTACTCCATTCTCTCTGCATCTGTGTTGAAGTAGTAGTAAAGAGGGATAATGAGTGGTGGAGACTTGCAGAAAGCTGTCTCACTTCTGGAAGCAAAAAACAGCTTTGCAGATGGGCCTCATCTGGACCTTTCTGGGGCAGGTGAGGAGATCAGTGCCATCCCAGCCCATTTTCCCTCTCTCCCATCCAGCTGCAGTCAAGGGTTTCTCCATGTATTTTAATCCATGTTTCATACTCTCTGGATTAAGGAACAGATTCTAGCCTGTTGAGTATCACATTGAAAGCTGCCCAGAGCAGCACTTTGGCCAGTGGCACTGTGGCAAAGTGGCACTGATCACACACTGAGAACCTCTCTGTGCTCTACATAACCATTATCCTATTCCACATTAAGCATAAGACCAGTTGGACCTTGCTGCCAGCTCCCACAGGACAATCTGTCTGCCTAATGTTAGCAAACCAGGATATCCACTGCCTGCATCTTCCTCTTCTATTCCTGTTCAGGGAATCTGTGAAGCATCCATATTGCAGTCTCCCCAGCTGCACCTTGACATTTTTGAGAGGGATAAAAATCTGAGGACTTTCTCTGAAAAAATGACTGGTCCTGTCAGGGCTATGGCTGGCCAAGGGGAATTTTCTTACCCAAAGATCCCCACATTTCTGTTTCTGCTTTCCTGCTGCATTCCTCCTTCATCACCTTCAGAAAAAGAACACCAAAACAAGCAGACCATCAAAAGCAGAGAAATGCTCTATGAGTGACTCTTAACCTGGGGCAATTTTGCTTCTGTTTCTTATGGAAACTACAGAGAGGCTGTATTTTGAAGTCTTAGCTGGTGTTTCCTCTCCAGTGGCCTGTCCTTAGGTGGGACTACCAGAAAGAGCTGGATCTTGCAAACACATGCACTCAGGAGCAGGGGCTATGATTCTGAGAAACATGCAGATCCACCCAAACTTTGTAAGCTGTGCTGTCTGCACAGACCCATTTGAGCTTAGAGGTCCTAGGATGCCTTAGCTGATAGCTCATGACAACCTAGATAAACTGTGTGAAAAAGGAGTAGTCTGATTCCCAGAGCCACATCTCTTAACAGACACCATCCCTTCATGGTTCAGAGCCCAAATCTTCAAAATTTCTGACAGGCATGGGCTGTCACCAGGGACAAGCTAACAACCTTTGCAGCTCTTGATTATATTATTTTTTTCCCTTTTGTTTCCTTTCCTTTTGTTTTTGTTTTGGGAGGAAGGATGCATTTTGCAGTGCATGCCTAATGCAGATTTCCTTTGGTCAACAGACCTGGTAGACCACCTTTGAAAACAGTTCTTTTGAAGGCTGGCTGGAAGAACAGCAGTGTAAAGTGCTGGAACTGCAGCTGTGAAGAGAAGAAACACTGACTAGGCTTTATGGTAGTGATATAATAGGATGGTTTGTACGGATGTGAAGACTATCAGATTTATTTTAGCACACAAATAAACCCTTACAATAAATGAGGGAAAGAGGTACAGCAAGTGAAAGTGATCTTAGGGCAGAAAATCCAGCAGTATGAACCAGGGATCTGGGGGTGCTGATTGACACCCACCTAAACATGAGCCAGCAGTGTGCCCAGGTGGCCAAGAAGGCCAATGGCATCCTGGCCTGCCTCAGGAATAGTGTGGCCAGCAGGAGCAGGGAGGTCATTCTCCCCCTGTACTCTGCACTGGTTAGGCCACACCTTGAGTACTGTGTCCAGTTCTGGGCCCCTCAATTTAAGAAGGACATTGAGGTGCTTGAGCGTGTCCAGAGAAGGGCAACGAGGCTGGTGAGAGGCCTCGAGCACAAGCCCTATGAGGAGAGGCTGAGGGAGCTGGGATTGTTTAGCCTGGTGAAGAGGAGGCTCAGGGGAGACCTTATTGCTGTCTACAACTACCTGAAGGGTGGTTGTGGCCAGCAGGAGGTTGCTTTCTTCTCTCAGGCAACCAGCACCAGAACAAGAGGACACAGTCTCAAGCTGTGCCAGGGGAAGTTTAGGCTGGAGGTGAGGAGAAAGTTCTTCACTGAGAGAGTCATTCCCCACTGGAATGGGCTGCCCAGGGAGGTGGTGGAGTCACCGTCCCTGGAGGTGTTCAAGGTGGGCTTGGATGTGGCAGTTAGTGCCATGGTCTAGTCTTGAGGTCTGTGGTAATGGGTTGGACTTGATGATCTTTGAGGTCTCTTCCTACCTTGGTGATACTGTGAACCTTGTATTAGCTCCTTATGTTATGCTTTAGATCAGTCCAAAGCCTGATGTGTTCTGGCCAGTCCCAGCTCATGGATGATGCCTACAGATTAACCTGCTTTGAATTTGTGCAGCTTCCAAACTGTCCTGCAATGCAGGCCCAGAGAGAGAGATTTCAGCAGCATGTCTCAAATATCTGCTGGACTCTCAGACTCAGCAAAGCAAAGATTCTGCCCCACTGGCTCCAGTCACATCTATATGCACACAGCCTTTAGGTGGAGTGAGTGTGAATAACAGAAGATCCTCAAAAAGGAAGAAGAACCAGTGTGGGAGACTTGATAACTGACATGGATGCCCTTTCAGCTCCAAATATGTAACTGCTGTCCTCAGCAAATGGGTTCAGTATGAGCAAGGATTACTTACACGATCAAACATGAAAAAGTACTGTTGCAAAAGCAGCTGAACTGGGAATAAAAGCACATTTGGAAATAAATAGGGGTCATTGGGAAATCACTTTCTGGCAACTGCACAAACTGTGTGCATTTCCCATAGAATTGAATAAAAATAGATTGTGCCAAAAATATGAGAAAAAAAAAACCTCATGGGAATGCATGTCTGGCACTGTTTATGTCCCACTCCTGGGGCTAAAGTTGGAATATTGAGACAGGGATACAGTTATGAATTGTACTTTTAAAATGTAAACACTTCTATTTCTTATAAAAGTATAAAAAAATAATCACATACTTTGATGATCTGTAAGCCTACATTAACTAGTCACTGCAAGTCAGCTAGGCTAAGATACTTACATTGCATTTGTAAAGCAATTAATATGAAGGAGTCTTTGGATTCTGCCAAAAGAGAACCAGTACTGACATAGAGACAGATATGTATATACACACACATATACACTTACATGAAAGTGAGATAGGAAGACAGCCTTTCTGTTCCAGAATCTATAAAGGNGGGAGGAAAGGAGAACGAGCTGGGCTTGCCCTGAGTTTATGAAGAGATAGCAGAA
This sequence comes from Ramphastos sulfuratus, assembly GCA_013399055.1. Classification (NCBI taxonomy): domain Eukaryota; kingdom Metazoa; phylum Chordata; class Aves; order Piciformes; family Ramphastidae; genus Ramphastos; species Ramphastos sulfuratus. The sequence goes on along the minus strand of WBNM01009481.1, from coordinate 4,257 downwards.
TTGTGGGATGGAATAACAACCTTCAAGTCCCTAGAGGACTTTTTTAACCCTATAGTTCCCAACCTGGGACACTCAGGAAGCCTATTGGTGAAGCAGACATCACCATTGTTTGCTTTTCACAGCCTATAAGCTAATTTTTTTCATTAAAATATTCCAATTAGCCTCAAACCAGCACATCACCACATTCAGATGATTCACACATTTACAAGTTCTTATAAAAATAAAATAAATCATCCTGAGACAAACTGGAGACTTTGCACTATGGTGTACAGCTCTGAAGCATCCCAATAGTTAATATCAACTGAAAAAGTTGCCTCATCCTTAGAAGACATCATTTAGGATTAGACTTCACAACAATGAGCCCCTCCTTTTAGAAGCAAACTCCTGAGAAACCTAAGATAATTTTCATAAAAGATTTGTTTGGAGGAGCATTGGCAATTAGTAAGCAATGTAAGGCACAGAACCATCCAACACCTAATTCTACTCCTTTGATCCCTGTTTTCTTGCACACAGCAGACAATCTGAGGATTTTACATCTAAGCTCAGGACTAGTAAGTGGAGAAGAGAATTTTCAGAGAGACAGTCCATCTTTTTTTCAAAAATTGTGAGATTCCTCAGCTCTCTCAAGGAAAATTACAAGCAAAAGTATCCTTTCACTAAAGCTCCTTTGTATTTAAATAACACCCAAGCATCCACAGAGGTGACTGTAGTTTTTGAAAAGCATATTTGTATTATGATTTTCTCACCATTTCTTCATATCTCATCAGCTCTAGGAACTTCTGCATCTTTTGGGATTTGTGTGCTCCTTCAGAAACATGGAAGTTTGGCTTTCCAAGTGAAGATGTTGAGCTATTTGGATAATAGAATCATAGAATGGTAAGGTTGGAAGGGACCTCAAGGATCATCTAGTTGCAACCCCCTGCCATAGGCAGGGACACCTCCCACTAGTACAGCTCACTCAAGGCCTCATCCAGCCTGGCCTTGAACCCCTCCAGGGAGGGAGCAGCCACAACCTCCCTGGGCAACCTGAGCCAGTGTCTCACCACCCTCACTGCAAACAACTTCCTCCTAACATCCAGTCTAAATCTTCCCTCTGCCAGTTTAAACCCATTGCCCCTTGTCCTGTCATTGCAAGATCTTGTCAATAGTCCCTCCCCAGCCTTCCTGTAGGCCCCCTTCAGATACTGGAAGGCTACTATAAGGTCTCCTCGAAGCCTTCTCTTCTCCAGGCTGAGCAAGACCACTACTGTTCTTTGCCATAAAGGGGCTAGAAAGAACCACCAGACAATCTAGACATATCCTTCATGACTTAGATCATTCACTATAAGCCTCTTCTACTGAGCACAGTAATGACTATATGGAAAAGGCTGTAAACTCTCAATCTTTTTAGCTCCTTTCTTTCAGTGTATAAATAGTTCCTGTGCCTCATTTCTGCACATTTTCTGTCTTTCCATATTGTTTTGAATAAATGAGCACCAAAACTGGCCTCAAGACTTCTTTATGAAAGGAAGATCATTTCTGTTTCTTGTCTCCCTCCTGAAACTGGGCACTGGAACACGTTGCCCAGGGAGGTTGTGGCTGCTCCCTCCCTAGAGGTGTTCAAGGCCAGGTTGGAGGAGGCCTTGAGTGAGCTGTACTAGTGGGAGGTGTCCCTGCCTATGGCAGGGGGTTGGAACTAGATGATCCTTGAGGTCCCTTCCAACCTTACCATTCTATGATTCTATGATTCTAAACAACAAAGAATCTCATCAGCCCTTTCTCTACAGAATTATACCAGGAGCTGTTTCTCCATCTTGATCCCTAAACCCTCATAGAAGCACTGCTTGCCACGGTAGAGTCCTCCTGTGCTGTAGAAAGGTCATGCACTGTTCTGAAGCCAGTGACTTCATATGTAGCTGTGTGAAAGATTTTATTTACATGGACAAGTGATCCAGACTGCTCCACGTTTTCCTGAGCTCATTGATATCACCATTCTGACTGGGGTTTGTGTCATCTGGAAATCATACCAGCAACATTTGTACTTGCTCTCAAGTGATTGCAGGAGGTGTTGAATAGAAACAGCCTACTGCCAATTCCTGTGGAACTCCTCCATCTGATGGTGATTTTCTGTTGTCAGCTACTTGGAGAGATGTCTCTGTTAGCCATTTAACAGGTTGTGTTGACAGTGTATAATGACTCTTTTATAAACAGAGTAGGACATTGTATGCAATAAGATCCTCAAAATAGCCAAAGTCTACTACATGTAGACTGATTTTATTTCATTACTTTTACAATGAGAAGGTTTACTTTTAATGGCAAATTCAGCAGTCACTTATCTTGACTTTTGAAATTCTACTCATTTTTTTTTCTGAAGTTACAGGTGATGGGGAGTGTCCAAATTGAGGTACATAAAAAGGATTGACTTTCTGAAGGTATGTTGTAGTTTCTGAATATCAAAGACCACATACAACAGATATGAGTGAAAATGCTCATTCACTGAATTAGAACTGTTGCATGCAGAGCTGGCAATAAGTTGTGATGCTCAAATTTCCTGTAAAGTCCAGTTTGGGGTTAAGAAGGACTAGGGTAAGTAGAAAAGTAAGGGATTTGAGGTCAGAAGATGTGTTACTTTGCAATTCTTCTAACCATATTGTCTCAGTACATGAGGTTGTTTGAAGACTTGATTTCAAGACCAACATAAGCCAACCTAAATTTGAATCATTAATGAAACATGATTTCTGTTCTCTTTTCCCTATCAGCAGGATGATTCAACTCAGCTCTCTATCAGTTGTTTAATTTGACTGACTACACAGCCCTGCAAATGCTAAAAAGGTGATACAACAAAAAGAAACACTTGTTCAAGGGTTATTCAAGGATGCCATTTTGGTGGGAGGAAACTCCTCAAACCTTCTACTGAGTTAAGCTGATTGTGAATTGGTAATGAAAACGGCAGGAGCTATTTACAGCACTTCACCACTGTTCTGTTTCCTGAGGTAGATTCCTTTCATCCCAGGTTTTGAACTTGACCTTTCTGCCATGGCTCAGGGGAAACTCTCACCAGCACAAATAAGAATTTTACTTCAGTATGTGAATGGCTGTGTGGTTCTTGTCATTCAACATTTGCATTAGGTAGGAGCAAAGGGTACGAGGTGGAGAACAGGGGACTCATGTAAAGGAAGAGTGATGAGGAATCTGTTCAAACTTGATCCATGAATTACAGGCATTAGTTTCTTATATTGATGAGAGAACCAAACATTTTCCTAATAAATAAACTTGGGTTTGGTAATGGATTTGGTAAAATATCATATCATACCAATGAGAACAATAGAAAAACAGGAAACTATGGATCTGCACAGCTGCCAGTTTTGTTATTTCTGAATGACTGCTATTAAAAACTGTTAGTAAGACATTTCTGTGAGCAAGATTTGCCTGCTAAACCAGTATGAGCTGAGAAGAAAAAATAAGTCAGCATATGTGACATTTGAGGTATTTTGGAAGATAAGAAATTGATGTGTTATTATTCCTACAGAGTGTGATTGTTCAAAGCTTATAAACCAGCTATTGCCTGATCAAAAGACAGCAAGGAAAAACACTGCCAAATAGCCAAAGAGATTTTGAACTAAATATAAAGCACGAAGAGATTTGCAGGTTGCATGTCAGCAGCAGCATTCAATCATGCAGTATGCAAAGTGTGTCTGCATTTCAAATTTCAAAAGGCAGGACAAAAGATTTAAGACAGCACAAAACAAAAATCCTTTAAACACAGAAAATGCAGAGAGTAATGTCTCCCACACTCAAACATCAGTCTTTTCCCACTACAGTGTAATAAGTATAGGTTTTGTCATCCTGTGTTTCCTCTTTCCATTGAGAGCCACCACTGAGAGATGCTGCATTACCAGCTTAGGAGACAGACTAGTACAAAACAAAGAGATCTAGGTCTCTTCTTTCTGGTCTCTGTAGGTGGTCCAAGCAAATGGTAATAATAGTCCCACTTGCATCCAAGAGGTAAGCAAGAGAGGGTTTTAAAAGCCTGTACTCCACTAGTGTGTGTGCTGAAGTTACTTTTCACTCAAGAAAAAAGGATTTACCCCGTTTTATACTTGTGACACTAAGTGAATATTTCTGCCCCCTCTGCATGGCATGTATTGCATTGCAGAGCTTAGGCAAGGTTAGTCAGGAGATGATTGTTTGAGAGAATGTCTTTGGAAGGACTGGAAAAGGATACTCCTATCAGGCAAAAAGCTGAAAGCTGGCATGTCAAATCATAGAATCACAGAA
>WBNM01009480.1:0-16704 GCA_013399055.1 Ramphastos sulfuratus | reverse complement strand
CTCTGCACCACCGCACCCACACACTATTCTGGCGTTTCATTAGTATCTCCACCCTCCCTCTACAACGCCGCACCCACACAGTACACGACAGCTTCAATGGTATCTCCATCCTCCTCTGCACCGCCGCACGCACACCGGAGCTGGGATAAAGGACTCCAGCTCCCAGCGTGCTCCCTACAAACGAAATGGCGAACCTGAAGTCACGGGATAAAGGACTCCAAAACCCAGCGTGCTCCGTGCAAATAAAAGGGCTGAACAGAAGTCATTGGCCGAATTACTGCAACGCCCAGCATGCTCCGTGCAAACAAAATGGCCAAGTGGAAGTCACATGGCCAAGGACTACAGTTCCCAGTATGCTCCATGCAAACAATATGGCCGACCGGAAGTCACAGGATACGGAGCTCCATCTCCCAGCGTGCTCCGTGAAAGCAAAATGGTCGCCCGAAAGTGACGGGATAAAGGACTCCAGCTGCCAGCATTCTCAGTGCGAACAAAATGGCAGACTGGAAGTCATGGGATAAAGGACTGCAGCTCCCAGCGTGCTCCGTGCAAACAAAATGGTCCTTACTCTACCCCTAATGCTAACCCCTAACCCTAACCCTGACCATAACCATAACCCTAACCCTAAACCCTAAGCCCCTAACACTAACCCTAATCCTAACCCTAAACCCTAACCCTAACCAGACCCTCATCCTAAACTAACCCTAACCCTAATCCTAACCCTAACCCAAACCCTAACTATAACCTCATCCTAAACTAACCCTAACCCTNCCCTAACCTGACCCTAAAGATAACACTAACCCCAACCAAAACCCTAACCGTAACCCTAACCCAAATTCTAACCATAACCTCATCCTAACCTAACCCTAAGCCTAACCCTATACCCTAACCCTAACCATAAACCCTAACCCTAACCCTAACCCTAACCCTAACCCTAACCCTAACCTGACCCTATCAGATAACACTAACCCTAACCCATACCCGAACCATAACTTCATCCTAACCTGACCCTAACCCTAACCCTAACCCTAACTTTAACCTGACCCTAACCATGTCCCTGAAGCTAACCCTAACCCTCGCCCTAACCCTAAAACTGTAACCCCTAACCCTAACCCAACCCCTAAACCCTAACCCTAACCCACACGAGAGCTTCGTAACCGGTCCAACCTCCCTTTGCACCGCCGCACCCACACGTACTAACCCTCATGCGAATTTTAACGACAGCTGCGACCTCACTCTGCACCGCCGCGCCCACACCGTGTTGACCCACACGAGAGCTTCAACGACGGCTCCAACTTCACTTTGCACAGCCGCACCCACACGGTCTTAACCCACGCAAAAGCTTTGATGACAGTTGCGACCTCACTCTGCACCGCCGCACCCACAGGGTCTTAACCCACACAAGAGCTTCAATGACAGCTCCAACCTCACTCTGCACCGCCGCGCCCACACCGTGTTGACCCACACGAGAGCTTCAACGACGGCTCCAACCTCACTTTGCACAGTCGCACCCACACCGTCTTAACCCACTCGAAAGCTTCAATGACAGCTGCAACCTCACTCTGCACCGTCGCACCCACACTGTCTTAACCCACACGAGAGCTTCAATGACAGCTCCAACCTCACTCTGCACCGCCGCACCCACATCGTGTTGACCCACACGAGAGCTTCAATGACACATCCAACCTCACTTTGCACAGCCGCACCCACACCGTCTTAACTCACACGAGAGCTTCAGCAGCACCTCTAACCTCATTCTGAACTGCCGCACCCATACTTCTTAACCCAGACGAGAGCTTGAGCAGCACCTCCTTTCAGGTATTCCAAACAAAAGCAGAGCAGTAATTTCTGAGCCCAGTTCATACAGAAATGAATATTTTAGTGTCTCCATATGATTATTTTCCAGTGCATTTTCAGGAGAAGGAAAAGTTGCTTTAGGTTCATTGACAGGTTAAAGCTGTCAATGCCTTCACTGCGGAGATTTGAAGTCTCCCAAAATCTTTCCTCTTGGATCCTCTCTCATGTCAGCTCTTCCCAGGTTTTGGAACTAGACTCTTAATTAAATCTGGTAGCAGCCAATATATTTCACTGCAGCTGTTGGAAAGAGGATGCATTTTTCATTAAATCAGCTATGCCTGAAATAATTTTAGTTTATTTCCATTGGTCAAACCTTCTATTTGACTGTGAGCAAACAACAGGGCTGGAGGGCTCTCCCACGTGGCCAAGGACCAACAACGCAAACAAATTTGGAGTACTCTGCCCCATAGTTCAGTCCACCAAACCATGTCAGCACATCACTACCCTCTGCTCAGGTCATCACCATGAGCAGGCTGTGATGCGATTGGGGAATACGGCACATTCCTTTACTGGGTAATTCCTTCCAAACACTGGAGTGGGGACCTCTCTGTCTTCTTAGGTAGAGGCATTGGGAGCACTAGGAAGGAAATTTGGAGTTACTGGGAGGACACTGGGGACATACTGGGAGCACTGGGAGGGACTGGGATGACACAGGGATAAGTAAGACCACTAGGAAGGGAATCTAGGGCTTGCCTGGAGCACTACGAGAGACTGAGAGGACACTGGAGCCATACTGGGAGCACAAGGAGTTACTGGAAGCACAGATAGTGTTACTGGGAGGACCTGGATGAGGTTTTGGGAGTTACTGGGAGCACCAGGACAGGCTGGAGGGCACTGAGTATTACTGGGAACATTGAGAGGCCTTGGATGTTACTGGGAGCACTGGCAGAAACTGGGTAGCACTTGGAGTTGCTGGTAGCACTGAGAAGAGAGTTTGGTATACTTGAAGGAACTGGGAGATCACTAGGGCCACACTGGGAGCACTGGGAAGGAGATCTGGGGATTCCTGGAAGCACTAGGAAAGCTGGGAGGGCACTGGGAGCACTAGGAAGTCAATTTGCAGTTACTGGGAGCACTGGGAGGGACTGGGAGTGCACAGAGTGTTACTGGGAGCACTTGGGTGAGATTTTGGAGTTACTGGGAGCACTGGTGGCTCTGGGAGTACTGCGAAGGGATTTTGGAGTTACTGGGAACAGCAGGAGTAACTGGAGGGGACTGATATTACTGGAGTCTTGGGAAAGGATTTTGAAATTACTGAAAGCACTAGGAGAGACTGGGAGGATGCTGGGGGCATGCTGGGAGCACTGGGAAAGACTGAGAACCACTGAGTGTTGCTAGTAGCACTGGGAAGAGATTTTGGGATACTGGGAGGACACTGGGAAAGGCTGGGAAGGAGATTTGGGGGTTACAGGCGGCACTAGGAGAACATTGGGAGCACTAGGAAAGGAATTTGGGGTTACTGGGAACACTGGGAGAGACTAGAAGAACACCGGGCCCACACTGTGAGCACTGAAACCCATTTTGGGGTAGTGAGAGGGACTGTGAAGACACTGGGGACATGCTAGGAGCACTGGGAGGGACTGGGACAACACTGGGACCATATTGGGAGCACTGGGATGGACTGGGGGGACACAGTGTTACTGGGAGCACTTGGATGAGATTTTGGAGTTACTGGGAGCACTGGCAGGTCTGGGAGGGCATTGGGAGGTCTGGGAGCACTGGGAGGGACTGGGAGGTCACTGAGTATTACTGGGAGCCCTGGGAAGAGTTTTGAAATTCCTGGGAGTACTGGCAGGGACTGGGGGCCACTGGGGCCACTGTGGGGCATTGGGCATTACTGGGAGCTGGAAGGGACTGGGCAGTACTTGGTGTTATTGGGAGCACCAGGAAGACAGTTTGGGATACTGGGATATTGGAAGGACACTGGGGCCACACTGGGAACACTGGGAAGGAGAATTGGAAGTTACTGGAAGCACTGGGAGAACTGGGAGGGCACTGGGAGCACTTGAGAGGGAATTTGGGGTTACTGAGAACACTGGGATGGATTGGAAACACTGGGCCCATACTGGGAGCACTGTGAGGAACTGGGAGAGCACTTCTTGTTACTGGGAGCACCTGGGTGGTATTTTGCAATTACTGGGAGCACTGCAGGGACTGGGAGAGCACTGGCAAGGAGATTTGGGATTTACTGGGAGGACACTGGGCTGTGCTGTGAGCACTGGGAAGGGATTTTGGTGTTACTGGGAGAGACTGAAAGGACACTGGGGACTTACTGGGATCACTGTGAATGAACTTTAGAGAGCACAGGGATGAATTAGGAACATGTTGGGAAAACATGGGGAGCACACCCAACAGACCTCTGCAGACTCTGGTAGACCTCTACAGACTTGCAGGGGTTTGTAGGGACTTTTATGAGTCTGTAGGGGTCTAGAAGGGTCTGTAGGAGTCTTCAGGAATCTGGAGGGATCTGCCAGGGTCTGTAGGAGTCTGCAGGAATCTGGAGGGATCTGCCAGGGTCTGTAGGGGTCTGCAAGGGCCTGCAAGCCCCTTTAGGGGGGTCTGCAGGGGTCTGCTGGGATCCGTCAGGGTTTCTCAGGTTCTACAGGGGCCTACAGGCATCTCCAGAGGTCTGTAGGGGTCTGACAGGGTTTCCCAAGTTCTGCCGGGGTCTGTTTGGGTCCATAGGGGTCTGCTGGGATCTGTATGTGTCTGCCGGGGTCTGGAGAAGGAATCTAGGCCAGTCTCATCTCATTTTAATGTGGAGAAGCCCAACCCCAACCTGATCCCATTTCAGGGCAGAGAAGGAACCCAGAACAGAACCACCTCCAGCCCAGTTTAAGGTGGAGAAGAAGCCCATTCCCAAGCCTTAGCGTGGAGGAGTCCAGTGTAGAGTGGAGCAGGAGCCCAGGTGATGGTTGGGAAGAAGCCCACATCAGTCCCTCCCATTCCCTCAGTCCCATTTAAGAGCAGCAGCAATTACCAAAATAAAAGAGCAGGTTTAATTCACCGAACACAGAACTCCGCCACGGTGGGGCGGGGGCGGCCCCAGCCCAGTACGGTCCATCCCAGTCATGTCAGGCCAGTGCCCCAGTTCCCAGCTCCCCGGTTCCCAATTGCCGGTTCCCAGTTGCCAGTTCCCGGTTGATTCCCAGTTGCCGGTTCCCGGTCGGTTCCCGGTTCCCAGTCGCCAGTCGCCAGATCCCAGTTCCCGGTTGCCCGCCGCTCCGCACACACACGCACCACACGCACCGCGGCATCCCCGGTGACATCCCAGGGGATAGGGGGGAGGAGGGGACGGGGACACACCGTGGCGTCCGGACAGATCCCGGTTTATAGCCCCTGGGTCTTCAGCTCCAGTGGTTCCGCCGGCGGCTCTGGTGGCGGCTCGGTAACGGCGGGGGGCTCTCCTTTAAGCGCGGCCAGGCGCTCGGCCAAGCTCCGCGGCCGCGGGCACAGTGCGAACTCGTAAAGCACGGAGCCCAGCGCCGCCCCCAGCAGCGGGCCCGCCCAGTACACCTGGGGGGGGGGATGGGGGCCGATGTGGGCACCCCGGTACCAACATCCCCCCGGCAGAATGGAGGAAGCTTCCCCAAACCCCCAGCCCCTGTTCCTGTGGGAGCTGGTACCAACATCCCCCTGGCAGAACGGAGGAAGTTCCCCCAAACCCCCAGCCTCTGTTCCTGTGGGAGCTGCCACCAACCTGCCCCAGTTAGTGAGGCCCTGGGGTTCCCAGCTCTGAGAGTTCCTAATTTTGGGGGTCCAGCACTCTCTGTCCCAGTCTGCCAGACTCTGGGCGTCCCAGCTTTGGGGGTCTCTAGCTTTGGGGATTCCCAGTTTCAGGGGTCCAGTACCCCGTGCCCCAGCCTATGAGACTGTGGGTTCCCTAGCTTCAGGGGTCCTCAGCTTCAAGGGTCCAGCATCACCTGTCCTGGTACAGGGCTGTGAGAATCCCTGCGCTCTGGGGTCCCCAGTTCTGGGGGTCCCTGGTTTCAGGGTTCTGGCAGCCCCCACCTCTACCTACAGGGCTCTGGGGGTCCCCAGTATTGGGAGTCCAGAGCTAGCCCTCACCCTGTGGAGCACAGCACCCATATCCCTACCCCTATGGGGGGTCTCAGCATCCACATCCCAGTGCCATGAGGCAGCAGAAGTGAGGAGCAGCCATGAGATACTAGGGGAACAACAGGGCTTTGGGGCACTCTTTGTGCCCTGCCTGCACAGCCCCCAGCACATAGATGGTTCCAGCAACTGTCCCCCCATTGCTGCAGACATGATGAGTGGGGCAGGATGGGGACGAGCAGGGATGGATAGGGGAGATTGTGGGGGCCCCCACTCCACTTACCCAGTGGTTGGCAAAGTTGCGGGTGATGACAGCGGGGGCAAAGGAGCGTGCAGGGTTCATGCTGGCACCCGTATAGTGGATCTGTGGGAGGATGGCAGGGGCAGTGGGGTGCCAGCTGGCTACCACCATAGCCCCAGACACCCCCTTTCCCATCCCCCACCATAAAGACCTCAAAGTCCACCCTTACCCCAAAGATGTGGCCGAGGGCGAGGGAGAAGCCAACGGGCAGTGCAGCCGAGCCCGGGCGCCCGTCATGCCGCTCATCAAAGCTGGCAAAGACGCAGAGGACGAACTGGGCGGTAAGGAGAAGCTCCACCACTGTCCCCTGGCCTGGCCCCACACCGGGGTGCAGCTGCAAAGGGATGGGGGCTCAGCATCCCATGGACCCTCTCAACCATTCCCCCAGGACCCCCAAGTCCAACTATACTCCAAATCCCTGCTCAACCCCCAAACACTTCCTGGACACCTAGCCCCCCACAACACCCCAAACCTCAAGCACCTCCTGGATCCCCTAATTTCCCCCACAGTGTCCCAAAGTCCCAGTCTGGCATCTCAAAATGCCCTAATCCCCCATTACACTCCCATAGCACCCCAAAACCCCAGTTATGCTTCTCCAAATCCCACAGTCCCCCAGTATACCACCGTAGCACCCCAAAACACCTCTTGCATGTCCCCCTCTCCACTTTCTACACCCCTTCCCCAGCACCACCAGCACCCCAAGAACTCCTGGATACCATAATCTCCCATTACTCCTCCCTTGCCCGGTGCCCCGAGCCCTCAGTTCAGCATCTCTCAACTCCATCATCCCCCACTACACTCCCATAGAACTCCAAAACACCTCTTGCAGCCCCATTCCCTGCACCCTACCCCCACACTAAACCCCATCTCACAAGCCCCTCCAAGCACCCCTGCCCCATCTCACCGCACTGAGGCCAAGGGTGCCACGAACAGGGGCCGGTGTCAACCCGTAGAGCACCCCAGCCCCGGCCAGTGCTCCCAGTAACTGGGCCAGCAGGTAGCCCAGTGCACGGGGCAGGGAGAGCTGCGAGGCCAGCAAGAAAGCCAAGGTGATGGCAGGGTTGATGTGACCCCCACTGACGGGACCCAAGGCCTGCACCAAGGTGGCTTGGGCCAAGCCAAATGCTAGGGCAGCCCCCAGGACACTGGGGGGGCCCGGAACCCAACGCAGGGAAGCCCCCAGACCCAGTAGGGCATAGAGAAGGCTGCCCAGGAACTCGGCCAGGATGGCCCTCCAGAAGGAGGACGAGCGCAGCTCCCGCATGGCCTGACCCCCGCTGCCCTCCACGGCCCCGCTCCCCTCCCCGGGGGGCCACCCGCTCACACCTTTATAAGCACCCCAGGCCAGCCCCCGGGGTGGGATCCCACCTTCGTCACACACACACCTCCCCTCCGTTAACCACTTCACTGCCCAGCGCTGGACATGGGAGGATTCCTTCCCCCCATGCCCAACACCAAGGGCAGCCCCACACACCCCCAGGATGGTGGGGACGCGTGCACATACACTCCCTCCCTGAGCTGCACCTCTTCATTTCCAGGGCTGCCTTGCCCGAGGTTGAGGGGGGGATGCGGAACTGTGACCCATAGTTGTGGGGTTTGGGTGACCACCATGGTGGGGGGCTGAGGTCAGTACTGAACCCCCTCCCCCCCACCATGTTTTGGGGACATATTGCCACATGTGGTGGGGGTGGGTCTGGGTGCTGCCTGGGCCCCAGTGGGTGCTCCCCCCGCCACCCCAGCATGGCCCCGTTGTCTACGGGAGGGTTTATTCAGCTCAGCTTAACGGCCCCTAAATCCCTAGCAGGGTGGGGATTAGGGCTGGACCCGGCCATTGGTGGCCACTGAAAATTGCCGGGGCTGCAGAGGAGGTGACAAAGGACTCTGCTGCCTCAGCATCCCAGCACGGGATGGGGCGACAGGGGGTCCAGGCCCCCACCCTCATAGTGGGGCCACTGGGAGGGAGAACCTGCTCGGGTGAGACAGGGATGGGGTGGGGGTGGGGGGATTCAGTGCAAGATGGGTTGGAGAAGACCTTCAAGATCATCCAGTACAACCATGAGCTCAACCTGCAGAGGCTGGTGCTAAACAATGGCCCTCAGCACCACATCTCTGTGCCTTTGAAACCCATCCAGGGATGAGGATTCAACCCCCTCCCTGGGAGATACATCACAACACTCCCCCTCCCTCAATCCTCACACCACCACTCTGCACCCAGCTCCGACCCAAAGCCGCCTTTAATCCACCTCCTCCCCACCATGGGCATCCTGAAGCCACCTCTGCATGGTCTCTCCAAGCCTACGAGGTGGGCACCATGCCCTGGTTGGCGGGTGCTGTGCTTGGGGGCTGCTGGGGATGTGGTGTTTGAGGCCATGGGCCAATGGATGGAGCAAGTGGGATTTGGGAGGTTCAAGCCATGTCCTGGCCCTGTTCAGCTGGGGGGCACGGGGGGCCAAGGATGGAGTGTGAGGAGGGGGATGGGGTGGTGGTCTCCACCAGTGCCACATCCCGGCAGGAGAGGCAGGCACTCAGCTTCTCCCGGGAAGCACCGGGAGCAAAGATAAACTCGTAGAAGAGCCCAGCCAGCACTGCGCCCAGCACTGGCCCCAACCAGTACACCTGTGGGGGGGACAAGCAAGGAGTCAGGAATGTTCTGGGATAGGGGGGGTAGGGGGTCAGGGTACCCCAGGGGCAGGGGGACATGGACTGAGGGGATGCCGAGCACTGCTCTGGGGCTGGGAGGGGGACTAGGGGACCCCACACCAATGATAGGAGCTGGGATGGTGGAACCTGGTCCAGATATGAGGAACCGGGGGTTGGGAGGTGACGCATTTGGGATGGGAGGACTGGGAAGGGTCTGTCTCGAGGGTGGGGACTTAGGTGGACCCATCCTGTGATGGAGGCATCAGAAGGACCAAGACTGGGGATGAGCAAAGGGGTACCTGCCCAGGGGGACCTGAAGGGGACAACCAGGGAGTGCTGTGCTGGGGTGGGCACAGGACCAGGTTGGGGGGCCACACTGCAGCTGGGAGGGACACTCATTCTGCATTGGCATCTCTAAGGGTGGCACCCACAGGTGTCATGAACTCACCCAGTGGTCATCCCAGATGCCAGTGACAATGGCTGGCCCAAGCGAACGCGCAGGGTTCATACTGCCCCCCGAGAATGGTCCCTGCGAGAGGCATGGGGCACATCAGGACTGGCTGGGGCTGGGGGTGACAATCCCAGGGTGGGGATTGGGTTGGGGGGGGTCCTCACCGCGGTCAGGGCACCGGCAGCCACTGCACTGCCCAGGGCTAGCCCAGCCTGGGGATTTGACCAGTCGCTGGTGGCAAAGGCAACAAGTGCCAGCTGGAAGGTGGCAAAGATCTCCCAGACGAGGGCCTGCCCTGCTGTCCCCGTGGCACTCACCTGGCAGAACAGGCTGGCCTCAGCACCCTGTCACTGCCACAGGGATGGGGACAGGGATGGGGACAGAAACACTCACCCTGGTGACGAGGCTGGCATCACCTGGTAGTGCCAGGCGGGCAGCAGCAGATGCCAGCACAGCTCCAGTGCACTGGGCCAAGAGTCTGGTGGCACCATGCAGGGTATCCAGCTTATGGGTGCAGAGCAAGGCCAGGGTAAGTGCTGGGTTGGCCTGGGGTACCCCAAGGGTGACAGCCAGTGCCCCAACCACCAGCCCCCCAGCCAGTGCTGGTGCCAGGGGTTCAGGGGCTGCTGAGGTGCCCAACACCACCCCCACGAAGATGAGCGTCGCCAATGCCTCTGCCAGCACCCCCCGCCAGAAGCACCCACTCCGCAGCTCCTGGGGGGACAGAGGGTGGATGGGTGTCACTCTACTGGACACCATTGGGGCTGAGTGCCATGGTGATGGGGTATTGTGGTAATGGGGGGCCTCAGTGATGAGGTGCCATAGCAACAAGATGCCCCAGACACCAGGTACCATGGCAATGGGGCACCTTGGTGATGGTCTGCCATGGTGAAGGGGCACTCTGGGGATGGGTACCATGGTAATGGGACCCTTCAGGATCTGAGTACCACAGTGGTTGCGGTGCCTTGGCAACAGGGTCACCCATGACAGCTGGGGCACCACAGTGGTGGAGGCATCATGGCAAGAGAGATGGATGCCATGGTGGTCACAGGAGGGCTGGAGGGGGGCACACAATGATCCCTGTGCTGGGGCTGGATGCTGACAGTTTGGGTGGGGTTCCCCATGACTTAGGGGCCTGCTCATCCACCTCCCTCACCCCCAGGCCATGATTCTGGGTTCAAATGGGGTGTCAAGGTTGCAGGGGCTGGGGCAGCACAGGTGGCAGGGTCTTACCTCCCCGATGGCCATGGTGCAGCTGCGAGGCCCAACAGTGTGGAGGAGACCCAGAGAGGGAGCAGCTCCCACTCCTCCTTGGCGCTGCTGCCCCTCCCTGGCACTGCCACACCCCCACACCTTTGGCACTGCCAATCCCCAGGGTGGGAGGAGGAGAACGGCCCAAGCTTGGCACAAGAGGGCTGCAGAAAAGGGGTGAGGATGGGCCAAGGCCCCTGGGGGTGGGCAAGGGGATGCAGGGGTCCTGGGGTTGGGCTCAGAGCACCTCTGGATGCCCTAGCAACAAGATGGACCACTTTGGGGGGTTGTCATGACGACCATCCCCTGGGTGACAGATGAAAGGCCAGGATGAAAGACTTGAGGGGGGGAGGGGGCGGGAATGGAAACAAGAAGGGGGGGCACCCCTAGAGCCAGCCCTGCTCACATACATGCGTTTGAGAGCACAGGGTGCCCCTGTGCCCCATCCCTGCCAGCTCAGCAGCCTGGGGCTCGCACGTGGGGTGAGTCAGCGGGCCCAGTGTGGAAGGGCCTGGCTCAGCACAGGGCACACACTGTTGGGGGGTGGGAAACTCACCAGGGGGGTGGGGAGGGCAGCCCTGCTGACACCCTGCAAAGAGCCAGAACATTCTGTGCCCGGGGCTGCCACAAAGGGGACACACAGGCAGGTGAACAGACAGGCTGAAGGGACACGGGGACCATGCATCACTGGACATAGGGCAGATTGAGAGGCACAATGGGGCAGCCCCCATCCCTTTTGCTCCCCACATCATCCTGTATCCTGGTCCCGTCCCGTCCCCCCAAAGGTGATCCTGTGCCAGGCTGGGACCCTCCAGCCTGGGACATCCCCACAATTAGCCCAGGGTACATCATCTCCTGCCCCACAGAACCCTGTGTGAACAGCACAGCCTGGCAATGCTGTATTCACACACACACACGCCCAGACCCTCTGGTGAACCCCCCAGGTAGATCCTTGCCCCTGTATACCCATGATCCTGCCCCATCGACCTCTGCTCAGGTGTCTCACAGAACCCGCTAGGATCCTCCATCCTGCCCCATAGACCCAAGTGCCTCCAGGTGCCCCAGGACACCCTATCCTGTCCCATAAGCCACTCCAGGTGGGTCCACAGACCCCCATGGGTGCCCTCAGGATCCCTTTTCTTGCCCCACAGACGCCTCAGGTCTCCTCATCCTGCCCCACAGACCCTCAAGGTGACCCCCAGATTCCCCAGCCTGCTCCACAGACCTTTCACGCCCTCATCCTGCCCACAGAACCCCCAGGTCCCCTCAGATGCCTCCATCCTGCCCCCCAGGATACTACAGGCCCTCCCACAGACACCCCTAGGACCCCCTTTCCTGCCTCCCCCCACCTGGTCTGTCCCCCCCTTAACGCCACCACATTGCCGCGGACCGAACGACAGGAGCTGAGCCAAAGCCCCAAGCCGTGGGCAGAGTCGGCTGAAGTCACGTGGCGGGGAAGGGGGTGGGTGTGGTGGAAATAGGCAGGGTCGGACATGGACACGTGATCAGCGGTTCCAAAGTGACCGCGCCCATGGAGTGGGCGGGGCGGGGCCTGGCTGCCTCCGACGATCTGCCCTTAAAGGGCCCGCACGGCACCAACCGCGCGTCAGTGGCCACCACCGGGCCAAGTCCGCTGGGGGTGTCCCGGCGCCGGGGTAGCTCATCAGTGACACTCCTACAGGCCTCACCCGGGCCTGGATCCAGCCTGCACCGTGCAGTACCCTCCCGCCCCCAACTTTCCCGCCACCGCCGCCATCGCTCCCCTGGCGCCGGGTGCTGAGCGAAACCCCGGTTGCACCGGTGGAACGAGGGAGGGATCCTCGTTGAGGGGGAATGGAACAAGGCCCAACATAGGGTGGAAAGTGGTGTAGGAGGAATGTGTGCGAGTTCACGTCCCGTCCCCCCACGGCCGTTGGGGGCAAGCGACTGCCGGGGAGATGGGGAAAGGGGTAACCGGGACACCGGGGAAGGGCGGGGGGAGCCGTGAGCGGCGTTAGGACCCGTCCTGCGCGGTTCCAGCCCGGATTCCAAGGCTGGCTCCCGGGCGTGACGTCAGGCGCGGGCCCGCCTGGCTCCCGGCCTGCCCCGGCCCCTCCGCGCTCCCGAAAATGCTCCTCTCGGTACCGCCGCGCTCCGGCCTCCCTGCCTTCGCCTACAACAAGAGCGGAAAAAAGGTAACGGGAGGACCCCTCCCCGACTTTTCTTGAAACCCCTCCGATTCTCTTCTGTCCCTGCTTCCCCTCAACCGCCAACACCCCACCCCAGGCCTCCCTGGGCCCAGGCCCAGCCCTTGGGCCGTGTTGCGGCCTCGGGAATCCTGGCCTCGGGACAACCCCCCGGCGTCGCGGGGGCAGCGGGAAGGATGGGGGGATGGGGGGCAGGGGCGACACCCCCCCATCCACCTCCCCTTCACCGTCTTCCGTTCGATGCCGGAGACTGACTTGGGAAGAGGTTTGGACACGGGTATGGCGGGGCCCGTGTGCATCCCCCTGCCCTACGGAGAGGGGACAGGCCTAGGGCTGGCCCGGGGACACAGGCTGGGAGTGTCAGAAGGATGTCAGAGGGGTGTATGGGTGGGTCATGGAGACATTTGGAGGGTATAGGAGGATCGGGGGATGTTTGGGGGGGGTATTGATGACGGGTCGGGGAACACCCCTGGGTGGTATGAGGGAGTCATGGGGGTGCCTGGAGGGTTTGGGGAAAATCAGAGAGATGTCTGTGGGGGACATTGTGGGGAGTCAGGAGGATGTTCGAGGAGTCAGGGGGACGCCTGGAGGGTTTGGGAGGGGTTAGAGGGCCCCTTGGGTGAACTTCAGTTCCCCTTCATCTCATCCTTGGGGGTGTCCTGCCACGTCCATACCTCAGTTTCCCTCTTTGGGGCACAGCACAGCCCCAGACAGGAAGATGAGAGGGTCGGCAGCTGTGTGCCCCCCCCCCCCCCGACACTTATGCGTGCCCTCTGCACACAGATTATCCCCAGGACACCCTGCACATGTGGCAGGGGGGAGGGGGGTGGGTTAAGGGTGTACGTGGGACCCCATGCAGGTTGGTGACGCACAGCTGGAGATAGACACTGAAAGATGCAGTAGAGCTTGGAGCTGGGAGGCGGGAAGGTGACACCCTGGGGTTGGGGGACAGACATAGGGAGCCCAGATAGGAAGGGGTGGGCTAGGGGTGATTCATTTATCCATAGGAAGTGTCCCAGGGGATCGGGAGCATCGCGGGATTCCCATGCCTAGGGGAAACTAAGGATGTGCAGGATTCATCCCTGCCCCCCACCCCAGCTGCCTGAGGGGGGCTGGGATTTGAGGGAGTGCCAGGATTTGAGAGAGGGTGATGAGGCTGACCCTGGCTCTGCTCCCTCCCCTCAGCAGTCTTATGTGCCACCGGCACAGCCATTGGGCCCCCCCAGCCCCAGCCCTGCTGGGGGGGCCACAGACCAGCTCAGCAAAACCAACCTGTACATTCGGGGGCTGCACCCCGGTACTACAGACCAGGACCTTGTCAAGCTCTGCCAGCCGTGAGTGAGGGGCTAAGACCCACCCTGAAGACCCTGTGTTAACTGGGAGGCATTGCTGCCCCCCTGCCCCCTACATTGACACCCTTTTTTCCCTAGCTATGGGAAGATTGTCTCCACCAAAGCCATCCTGGACAAGACAACCAACAAGTGTAAAGGTTGGGGGGCTGCAAGGGTGAAATAGGGAGGTTTGGAGTGGCTGGAGGGTTTCGGGGGGGCTCTTCTCACCCCACTGTGTCCTCCCGCTGTGTTGTGTCCCCCCAAAGGTTACGGCTTCGTGGACTTTGACAGCCCCACAGCAGCCCAGAAGGCTGTGACTGCACTCAAGGCCAGCGGGGTGCAGGCACAGATGGCCAAGGTACAGCACAGCCCTTTTGAGGGTCCCCATTTCTCATACCCCAGAGACCCCTACGCAGGGCCCTCCCCCAGGGCCTGGCTAGCTTTTGGAGACTCCCCTCTTATAAAAACAGCAACAGGAGCAGGACCCTACCAATCTCTACATCTCCAACCTGCCTCTGGGGGTGGACGAGCAAGAGCTGGAGGCGCTGCTGAAGCCTTTTGGGCAGGTGGTCTCCACCCGCATCCTGCGGGACCCCCACGGGGCCAGCCGAGGGGTGGGCTTTGCACGGTATGGTGGGGGGGGCCTGGAGTGCTGAGAGGGGGGCTGCATGGGGCTTCTGGGTGCTGTGCAAGATGGGTTGAGGTGAGTGCTGTGTNGGGCTGACTGACAGCTCTGACTGCCCCTCCCAGCACCCCCAGACCCCCTGCTCTGTAAGTTCGCGGATGGGGGGCAGAAGAAGCGGCAGAGCCAGGGCAAGTTTGTGCCCAACGGCAGAGCCTGGACCCGGGATGGTGATGCGGTGAGAGGAGGGGGCCACGGGGAGGAGGGAGGGGTCTTGCTGGGTTTGGGGGAGGCAGCCCTCATGGCTGCTGGAGTTGGGGGGAGGGGGCCGCAGAGCAGTGCTAAGCCTTTTACCACTCCTCCAGGGCACCGTGACCTTGGCCTATGACCCCGCAACAGCGCTGCAGAATGGGTGAGTGCCGCAAATGTCCACACTCCAGATCCTTCCTCAAGGCCACTGTGAGGTGGGGGCTGCCAGGCCCCTGTTCCCCCCCCACACTCCTGAACAACACCCCTGCTCCCCCCAACAGGTTCTACCCAGCGCCCTACGGCCTGGCCCCCAGCCGGATGCTTGCCCCCACAGCTCTGGCCCCGTATCTGCCCTCCCCAGTCTCCTCCTACCAGGTATGGGTGGGGCTGGGGAAGGTCCCGTTGTGGGGGAGGGGTCCTTGGGGGGTGTCTTCATGGAGAGGAGGGTGTGGGGTACTCAGAGGAGCCCCTGCCCCGCTCCTACCCTGGCTGCTTCTGCAGGTCCACAGCCCTGCCTGGATGCACCAGTCCTACCTCGTGCAGCCCACGGTGAGCTCAGGGCCTGTCTAGGGCCATGCCCACACCTGGCAGTGCCTTGCCCACAGCCATGCACACACTCACCACGGCCCCACCCACAGACCTGCTCGCTGCCCCCTCCTTTGCTCCCTTGGCCCCCCCATTCCCCGCCCAATGCAGCACAGGCCCCGCCCACATTGCATAAGCCCCTTCCATGTGCCCACAGCCCCACACCCAGGGTCTCCTGCCACCTCCCGTGTTCCCACATGTCTCCAGCAGCCCCTGGCTACAGCCCCCCTGTATGTTGTCCCTTTGTCTATAGATACCCATGCCCACCCTCAGTGTCCCCAATGGCCCTCATCCACAGCCCCCCCTGTACCCCAGCCCCAGTGTTCCCCCAAGCCCCTGTCCCTGTGTCCCCCCCACCCCTGCTGATGGAGCTGTGCAGGGTACGGTGTTGGCCCCTGCTGTGGACCACGCTGTCCCTCTCCAGCCCTCCGTGGTGGCCCCCCTGGCCCAGCAGCTTGGCCACCTCTCCCTGGGCAGTGCTGGCACGGTAAGGACCCCCCTCACATTAGCCCATGACACCCCCAAAAGTCCTGCTGACCCCCACCCTGACCCTCTTGCCTCCTCCCCTCCCCATCCCTAGTATGTCCCTGCCGCCGTCCCTGGAGCCTTCATCCCACCGTACCCACCAGTGCCACCTACGCTGCCACTAGAGGTGAGTGCTGTTGGGGATCCACGTTGGGTTCTGGATTGGAAGTGGGGGGCCTGGAACCTTTGTCTTGGGGGAGATCCATGCTCTATTAACCCCTCCCCACAGGATGCTTCTGCTGCCCCGAGCCATGGCCCCATCGAGTCACCATCGGAGCCTGGAGCCTTCCCCTACCCATACCCCAAGTAGCAGTGGGGGGGGCCCAGCCTGTGGGACCCCCACCTCACCCACTACCCCTCTGACAACCACCGGCTGCCAGGGGAGCACCGTACTGGGACACCCCCCACCCCACCAAAAACCTTGTCCGGTGCTGCCCCTCCCCAACCCCATCACTGCTGCTGCCGTTGCCTGGGGGGAGATCCCTGAACCCAGGGATAAGAGGGGGGGGATCCCTGTACTTAAGGGGGGGAGTCTTGCTGGGTTTTCCCCTCCCCCACAAAGATCGGCAGCCCCTCCTTTGCTCCATTTGCCCCCTCCCGGAGGGCTTTTTTTCCTCCTGCATTTTCTAAAAAAGTGAAAAAAAAAAAAA
>WBNM01009477.1:70078-86421 GCA_013399055.1 Ramphastos sulfuratus | reverse complement strand
GCACACAGGACTCCAGATCATAATGGGAAGCTTTGACTGCCAGTACAAACTTATCTGCACTGTCCTTTCCCAGTAGCTCCTGCTATTCTGTGTAGCTACTGACAGAAATGTGCTGAGTTAGGAGTGCCAGCAGGCAGGAGGCTTCCTGTTGTGAATGAACTTCTTCAAAACTTTGTGTGGTGTCACAGCACCTGGGGTGAAGTGGTTTCACTGCCTGAATGGAGCTCAGGAAAATAGAGTATGGCATAAAGTGTACTTGGTCTCCTGGGTTCTTGGAGGGCTGCCAAACATCTATTGGACTCTACAGTGATTAATGATATGGACTAAATTCAGTGATGTGTAGCATCCGTTGATATGTTAATGGCAATAATGTACATGGAAGAAGTAAAAAGAAGTCTTGCCTTGTCTTACACTCTTTGGTAGTACTCAGAACAGTGACCCACTTAACTCACTAATGTTTGTTCAATTAGGGCCAATAAGTAGTGTTTAAAATGATATTGACTGCCCCCACAGATGAAAATGCCACTTCACAGCAGCAGATTTTGGGATTTGAATGTTGTTTTCTGTGCATCCATAGAGCTGAGCTTTAATTAATATGTGGGATATCCCTTTTTGATACCTACAGTGTACAGGTCAGTGCATAGTGAGTCTTATTTGAATACATTTTTTCCACTCTTGGTTTGGGTTTGTAAATTAGACAAACAAAATATCCCTAGTGATTGATTTTACGATCTTGTCGACAGTGAGTTTAAAGAGATGCATTCATTTTTAAAACTGAAAAACAAAAGCAGAGTGAAGAAATAAGGAACAAAACATACACCTGAAAGAAAGAATTACAAGTTTTTCCTTGGAGCTGTCTTGAGTGGGACTCTGTATGCTTTTAGAATTGAGATTGTCTTATAAATGAAGCAGATTTGAGCACTTCATATTGAGAGTTCATGCCCAAGAACGTGAGGGAGGACATCACTGCACAAGGCTTTACCTGCCTGGCTTTGAGGAGCTTACTGCTCAGATGTGCTACTCTTGGCTAGAATCAGGAAACCTCATCTCCTTTCTTCAGATCAAAAAGTATACTCTTTAAAACTCAAACTCTTCCTAAACTTGTTGCTGTGAAAAAAAACTAACCCCAAGGATGGTTATTTACTTACCTACCCACATCTCTCTTCCCGTGGATTTATTTTCTGCTCAGCACACTCCAGCCCTCATTTTTTCCTTGGTAAGCAGTTTCCACAAAAGTTTCCAGATGATTTGTCATTTCTTTCCTATTCATTCCCAGATGTGCATGTACCAGTGATTACCATTATGTGACTGAATTTCCAGAATGCATTACTTATGAATTAGAATCTTTTATTGTTTGCTATTCCCAGGCTAAATTCTTAGCTGGTGTTGGTCAGTGTAGCCTCATTGGTTTCATTAGTGCTGTTGGACAGGTTGGACCATTTGAATATATTTCATTTGAGGATGCATTTTTTTTTTTTTTTTTTACCAATCATCAAGCACAGTCTCCTCTAGAGGGTAGTTATATATATTCTGAAACAAATTAAGGTGCTGATGCACCAAAAAAGTTACACAGACATACTTAAGGTTTTTTTTTTTTCAGGCTTTAAAAGTGGCCATGTGGGTATTTCTACTTAGCATTGAGTAGGTGCTTTAGAGTTCTGCAGAGCATGAACTAAACATGTTTGTTTAGAAGCCCATAAACTCTCCTAGGATTCTCCAGCTGAGCAGTAAATACAAATAGCAAGTAAAGTTCAAGCACTAACATAAACAGAGAAGGCATTGTTAAAAAGAAATGTCTGCTTTTAAGAGAGGACTGCAGAAGTGCTTTGCCACTCTTGACAATTCCCTGATATCAGGGAGGTTCTTGAGTGCTGAGTGAACTGAGTCATGTCTAAAACCCAAGAGAATATGTTTTTAAAAGATCCAAACACAATGGCAAGGTGTGTTATGCATCCCCTGGAGATTTAATAATCATTTAAAAAGTGACACAGGGACTGTCAGTGATCATCCAGACCTTAACATTATCACAGAATCACAGAATGTCAGGGGCTGGAAGGGACCTCAAAATCTCATCCAGTCCAATCCCTCTGCCAGAGCAGGATCACCTAGACCAGATCACACAGGAACATGTCCAAGTGGGTTTTGAATATCTCCAGAGAGGGAGAATTCACAATCCTCCTGGGCAGCCTGTTCCAGGGTTCTGTCACCCTCAGTGAAAAAATAACTCCTCATGTTCCCATGAAACTTCCTATGCCTCAGCTTCCACTCATTGCCCCTTGTTCTGTCACTGGGCATCACCCAGCAGAGCCTGGCTCCAGCCTCCTGGCACTCACCTTTACATAGTTATAAACATGGATGAGGTCACCTCTCAGTCTCCTCCCAGCAGCACAGCCCCAGCTCCCTCAGGCTCTCCTCGTAAGAGACCTGTTCAATTCCCTTCATCATCTTTGTGGCTCTGTGCTGGACTCTCTCTAGCAGTTCTATCCTTAACCTCATCATCAATGTTTGGTTCAATACTTACACTGATCAATAAGCCTTGAAGATGTAACTTGCTACAGGCACAATCCAAAATCAAACTGAAGTAAACACAGTATATGTGCCCAAGTCTGAATGGGACGTGCAAGACTCTCCAGTACCAGCTGGATAAAGTGTTCTTCCAGATCTCTGTTTCATCCCCTGTCTTCTCAGAATTTGTGTTCAATACCCTGGACTCCAGTAAAATATAAAATCTGCAAAGGGTAGGAAAAATGTGCACTTATCTAAGAGTGTCTCATGAAAACAAGTGAGCAGTATTTCTGATGAACTGCTGAGATTTTCTTCTTCCTACCTTTGGTCGCTGTAAGCATTTTGATTGCTGACTACTCCAGCAATAGTTTAATGGTTTGATTGTAGATATAATAACACATTCCCTTCAAAGCTGAGAAATCTGGAGCAGTGAGATAAGGACTAAGGTAAGTTTCAACTAACACTTCTGGTTCTTTATTATAAAACACACAGTAGAGTGCCATTAATTCTGGTTTTATTAACTACATTGGCAAATGTTGCTTTGTCTTTAGCAGACACTGTTTGCTTAGTAAAGTCTCAAAGATCTTTAAAACTCAGAAAGAGATGTCTTGCACAAAGTCTTAGTCAACAGCTGCTCAGGAAGAAGGAATGAGATTTAGAAGGAGGACCCCATGACATGAAGTTGTGATTCTTTCCATGTGACTTGTACGTGAATTACACCTCAAGCACTTCCCTCTGCTTCTCTCCCAAACTTTGTTCCCATTTGTGAAGTCACAGACTAAACTCTGCAAAAATGTAAATTAACATCCACATAATTCCAGATGTATTTGTAAACCCTCAGGTCCACCTATTTTGATTACTTTGTGGCGTTTTGGTTTGGTTTGGTTTTTTTTAATTCATTTATGTAGAAGTAAAAGTTTACACTAGGTCAGAAATCTGGAAGAAAGCACCTGGACAACTGAGTGACAGCAGAGCTTTGAATCAGGTAGAGGCTGAGAGCCTTTCTTTCATTTAGGAAGTGACACTGATATCCAGGATGTGCAAGACACAAAACTGAGCATCCAGTTGCAGTCAGGTGCATCACCTTCAAAAGGCTGCTGACTGTGTTTTTTAATTCTTCCACCATGTTGCTGAGAGTGAGAAAGAGCACAGTGTAATTTAGCTGCCTTGCCATCATGAATTGTGAATTAGTGCATCCTACTGTTTGCAAACCATTTTCAGTCTGAATATCGTCAATAAAGATACTGAATAAGATCATCAGGACTAGCTCATGGCTGCTCTCACATCTAAAAACAAAACAAATTAAAAAAAAAAACAACCCAAAAATAATATAATGAGCAAAATAATAAAGCAGTAAGTTGCAATATCTTTATTTCTGAGTAAAAAAACCCAAAAACCAAATTCTTGGAAAGATATTTAAAGAGTGAAAATATCTGATCTGGAATGCTCATCAATGCACATCTGAAGTGTGCATGGCTTTGGAATAAGATCAAGCAAAAAGCTTCTTCTAGTTCAAGCTAATATTTCGTAAATGCTATGTAAAACAATCAGGGCCAAAAATGCATTTTAGTCTCTCTTTGACATAGAATCATAGAATGGTAAGGTTGGAAGGGACCTCAAGGATCATCTAGTTCCAATCCCCTGCCATAGGCAGGGACACCTCCCACTAGAACAGGTCACTCAAGGCCTCATCCAACCTGGCCTTGAACACCTCCAGGGAGGGAGCAGCCACAACCTCCCTGGGCAACCTGTGCCAGTGTCTCACCCCCCTCACTGCAAACAACTTCCTCCTAACATTCAGCTTCAATCTCCCCTCTGCCAGTTTAAACCCATTTTGACTTTACTGTGTGTTAGCAGCCTGGTCTAC
Organism: Ramphastos sulfuratus; assembly: GCA_013399055.1. Classification (NCBI taxonomy): domain Eukaryota; kingdom Metazoa; phylum Chordata; class Aves; order Piciformes; family Ramphastidae; genus Ramphastos; species Ramphastos sulfuratus. The sequence continues at coordinate 82,049 of WBNM01009477.1, read as the reverse complement.
AATCCAAGCATTGCCTTTTCACGCTCCCTTTCCAGGCTCTTACAAAGTCCTTTTCTTACATCAGTGCAAGCTTCCCAGACAACTGATGAAGAGTCAAACTGACAGGGTGGAAGAGCAAATGCCCAGTAGTTTTTTCACACAGACACTGCTACAAGTTCTTTTTTTTTAACTGATAATTTCCCTTCAGCCCTGACTTCTGCAAAATTAATGATTTTATGTCTTAAAATATTAAGGTCTCCCATCAGCACTCTGCATTTTAAATGTCTATGCCATAATCTACCATTGTGTAAGGACAAGGGGTAAACTAAGAATACAACATTCCTAAATGACAGTTTTCTTCATATTATGGTTCAAGCACATGCAATATTGTTCTAATTTATTTGTTCAGACCTGGAAGATAAAAAATCCAAAACATTAACTGTGTTTCAGAAAGGTGAGCCAGATCTGTTATTGTGTGTGTAAAGACATTTAGGCCAAGAGGCTTTCTGATCTGGTGTATTTTGGTCTTTATGGAACTTTGCAATAGCTTTGTCTAGAAAATGTCATTCTGAGCTTAATTAGTTCTGGCATGGTGATTACATCAACCAACAGCATGGCTCTGTATGAGCTGTGCAAGGCACTGCTTTGTAGTGTAAACTCCCACAGAGTTCATAAAGGGCTCCTTAGTATTTCTTGGTAAACAGAAAGACAAACCCACTGCTAGTTGATATCTTTTTGGGTTTTTTTAGTCTCATTAATGTAGCAGGAACTTTTAATGTTAACTGATGGCATTAGTGGTACCTCACCTGGCAGTTGGTCTATGCTATGGCACAAGAGCAGCAAGGATATAACAGCCTTGGACATTGCTGAACCTGTTCTGTTGGGCATGCAGCAATCCTGAACATGAGATGCAGAACCAGAAGGAGAATGTTTAAGAAGTGAGAAATAGAAAATGAGGCAGAGAACATGGAATTTTACTAGAACATGCTGTCCTCTTTCACCCATTATGCAAGAGTGAGTAAAAATGCATTTGTCAGCAATAACATTTAAAAGGTGGCAAGCCACACTTTTTTCAAGAGACTTATTCTCATTTTCCTGTTCTTCTCCATGGTTCATTTATTTTTGGTGTGAGTCTACAGGAATTGCTTGTATCAAGTAAGATTAGAAATGCAAGAGCAAATCTGAATATTTTGAGGCTTTTCTTTGGGCCTAGAAGTAAAAATGGAGAACATTCCTATAAAAAGACAGCATTAGTGTTAGTTGTTATCATNACTCCAGGTGGGGTCTGACATCCTATTTCTATATGAGTCTTTAGCTCAGTGGAACAGCTAACTTAAGCTAGGTTGAGGCCTGAGCTTTGGCAAGGCATTCCAGAGTGCCAAAAGAGATTTCTTCTATGTATATCCCACACATGTGATATAATGGTGAACTCTGCTTCTCTTAACACTTGCAAACTTAAATATTGTGATGAAGTAATATTACTTTGCTTTGTTTTGTTTTGTTTTTTCATTGCATTCAACTGGTTGATGTATTGCCTGGAAAANTGGCAGTTGGTCTATGCTATGGCACAAGAGCAGCAAGGATATAACAGCCTTGGACATTGCTGAACCTGTTCTGTTGGGCATGCAGCAATCCTGAACATGAGATGCAGAACCAGAAGGAGAATGTTTAAGAAGTGAGAAATAGAAAATGAGGCAGAGAACATGGAATTTTACTAGAACATGCTGTCCTCTTTCACCCATTATGCAAGAGTGAGTAAAAATGCATTTGTCAGCAATAACATTTAAAAGGTGGCAAGCCACACTTTTTTCAAGAGACTTATTCTCATTTTCCTGTTCTTCTCCATGGTTCATTTATTTTTGGTGTGAGTCTACAGGAATTGCTTGTATCAAGTAAGATTAGAAATGCAAGAGCAAATCTGAATATTTTGAGGCTTTTCTTTGGGCCTAGAAGTAAAAATGGAGAACATTCCTATAAAAAGACAGCATTAGTGTTAGTTGTTATCATTAGGATTTATCATAGAATCATAGAATGGTAAGGTTGGAAGGGACCTCAAACACCAAAGCCATGATATCACCAGGTCCTTGATGTTGGTGCAAACTCAACAGGAAGGACATTTGTTTTCTGCAAGANACACATGTGATATAATGGTGAACTCTGCTTCTCTTAACACTTGCAAACTTAAATATTGTGATGAAGTAATATTACTTTGCTTTGTTTTGTTTTGTTTTTTCATTGCATTCAACTGGTTGATGTATTGCCTGGAAAAAAAAAATAGATGAAGAGAGGTACATAAATATTGCTTAAAACTAAAATTATGTCATGCAGTACACTTTCTGCCCTTCACCATACTTATCACACCTTTTGTGTGCATGCACCATGTATGGTTAGCATTGGCCTTTTTGAATTGGACTGCAATATGAACAAAGCTGTCTCATAAACTTTATGCAGCTGATTGTTGAGAGGAAGCCAAAAATTAAAGCTGTAAAAAAGCAAGTAGAATGACAGTAATTGCATAATAGTATGGTAATGAAGAATTCAATCCACAAGAGTGAGCAGCTATGTTGATGACACATACAATGGGCATCTAAAATGGAGCTAAATATTAAAAATAGCTAATTATTCTTTCCCAAATATATATATGTGTGTGTGTATATTATTTCTGTGAGAAAATAGCTTTCATTTATAGACCAATTCTAACAGAGAAGCTGGTATCTTCTGAATCAAAGGATCTTTTCCTTCTTCCATCAAAAACCTACATACTCACCTAGTTTTATGTCAGAGGAACTTAATAAAAATGTGGGAATGTTGATATAAACTCTTCCTTGCTGTGTTCAAGATAAAGTTCAACAATATGTGGATTCTATACTGCAACAGCAACAGTAGCCCTTATACGCAGGTAAATAATGGCAGGCTCTCAGAAATCTGTTTAGTGGTCTTCAGAAACACAATCCTCTTTACACTCCTTTCACTGGCAAATGACAGGAGGCAGATATCTCAAGGCAAAGGATTTGCAGGTGAAATCACAGAAGTGTGTTAAATGATAGCACAACTGCCCCCATAAATTTGTCCTCTGCTAAGCTCCCTGTAAGAAAGCAGGGGAAACAACTGCTGTGAAAATGTCTTCTGATATTTCAGCCCTGTAATATGAAAATAGTTAAATACCCAATAAAAAGGTTTTTCTGCTTGACTGAAATGATAGCTGTAAAGCTGGAAACAGTGCATGAAATGCAATCAGACTGGAAACTCCTGGAGGGTTAGGTCTGTATATACAAAACCAGCGTGAGCAGAAACACTTATAAAGATGTTCTCTTGTATTTCAAACACGAGGTACCTACAAAAAAAAAAAACCCAGAGTGTCATTCTGAATTTTATCATATGTGAACATTTCTTGCTATGAATTGATTCTTTTCTTCCCTCTGTCAGTGCTTGTGTCATTAATGCCTCTTGCAGACAGAGGTGGGTTGTAATAGTCTTCTAGATCCTTGCAGTCAACAGTTTCCATGGCAGGATTGGGCTCTATGGTTTTTTTTTTCCTCATCCTTCAGCTACTATTTTAAGAGTTCATATGACTGTCATCCAGCTTTCCAAAAATCTGTCACAACTCAGAGGCAGAAGGAGAGCTTAATGGCAGATAGTTACACACTGTTATTGCAGTAGTGTAAGCTTCAGACTGATAGAACCACTGATTCTTCTCTTTTTATAGTAGTAGAAGTAGCTTCTCATCATAAAGGCAGTTGTGTCCCCATGTGATGATTAGGATCAAAGGTTTAATCCTAAAGAAATCAATAAATAGAAGGATTTTGCATCCCTAACTTTGCAACACTTTAATTATTCATAAAAACATTCATGAACAGTCACTGAAACGGTGACAAATCTACAGGATTTAGGCAAGCAGGTGCAAAATCATCAAGAATTTGATCAGCTACTATACTTGCTTTCTATTCATATTGGAGTGATTATTCAGTGACTCCTAGTAGCAGATGCATGAATAAAATTGTCATTTCTGTCTTTGAAATGTTACCAAAAATAAAGGAATATATGGTTTGCTATAAATAATCAGATTCTTGTTTTATCTATTAATTGGACAGGAGATGTCAGAAAGAGGCAGAGAACTTCCTCATTTATCTTTGCTAATCTTGGAATAATAGCATGTAATATATACCATACCTTAGCTGCTGTTGCAAGATCTTCTGGTTATTTGTAAAGTAGAAATCAAAGGCTTTTTTCCCCATGAAAACAGCATCAAGTAGTATTTAATGCTGCAATACTTCTTTACTTCTTTCAAATACCAATGGTATATTTTTCTTACTTTCTTATTGTTCTCTCTCACTCTGTCCCAGGCTATTCAGCAAATCACAATAAATTGTCACTTTACCTTTCCCCAGGTTGCAAAAAGAGATGTCAAAATCTCTTTCAAGAAACCCTGCCTCTGCTTTTGAGTCTTCTCCAAGGTGATTGCCTTCCTCATGCCACCTCCAGCAGAACACATCCTTTCAGGAATCAGCCAGGCGGAGCAAGCAGTCAACAGCAATGAGCACTCGCTAACACTTACACTGATTTCAGCCCAAGATGTGGCTGGTAACAAGATCACAAGCTAATGGAAACAGGCCTTGAGAGCTAAGAGCTCTAGGGAATAGCTCCCTGCATCTGTGGTTCCATCAAATCAGGTTGCACTGTCTAGGAGTATTAGTGCAACATCAAAAAATGCTGGAGTGGGGACGACTAAGTGATGGTGCACAGGACAAAATAAAGTGCAATACACATAAATAATTCCAGAGAATACAAAAAGTAAAATGAAAACCAGATAGTCAATAACATTTAGTTATTCTAAAACCCAGATAATGAGGTAAGTAGCCACAGTATATGTGGATGGATATAATTGCAATGAACTAAACCATTTAGAGTAATCTAAGCTTAAAAGTATTTTGCTCATTCTTGAGAACATAAAAAATAGCTAGAACAAAATGTTAATGACAGTGAGCAAGAAGGGAATCTCAGTCTTGAAAAGGGAATGCATGAAGTGACCATACTAAATGAAAGCAAAGTGTGTTGTGTCTTTTCCATCCATCCTTTAACTAAGGATCTGCCCACCTGTTTGTGCTTTAAAGGTAAAGATTTTAAAAGACATTATGCTTTGACTTTAAAACTCTTGAGTCATAGATGGAAATATGTTAAAGACATTACAAGAGGGCTATGGATATGCTGGAAGGTGTCCAGAGAAGGGCCACAAGGATGAGCAGAGGGCTGGAGCTGCTCTGCTGTGAGGAGACACTGAGGGAGTTGGAGCTGTTCAGTCTGGAGAGGAGAAGGCTCCAAGGTGACCTTATTGTGGCCTTTCAGTATCTTCAGGGGGTTACAAGAAAGCTGGGGAGGGACTTTTTAGGATGTCAGGGAGTGATAGGACTAGGGGGAATGAAACAAAGCTGGAAATAGGTAGATTCAAACTGGATGTTAGGAAGAATTTCTTCAGCATGAGAGTGGTGATACCCTGGAACAGGTTGCCCAGGGAGGTGTTGGAAACCTCATCCGTGGAGGTGTTTAAGGCCAGGCTGGATGAGGTCTGGCCAGCCTCATCTAGTGTGAGATGTCTCTGCCCATGGAAGGGGGATTGGAACTGGATGATCCTTGTGGTCCCTTCCAACTCTGATTGATTCTATGATTCTATGATTCCAAACCCAAAGTTCATCTCAAGGACATAAAAGAAACCACTGCAATTATAAGATTGAATTTTAACTCAATTTGGGCTTTTTCAACGAATAATAGTTAGGATATGATATGAGTTGGTATGTCAGGCAGTGGTGCTTGTCTAACAGATCCTTAATGCAGACACTGAGTTGTCCTGCAGTAGTGTATACCACTTTGTGTAAAGCAAGCATGCTGATTTAAGTCTCTGTCGTCATCACTGTCATCACTAAAGATCCCTGCCAATGAGTTCAAAGCTCAGTCTAATCTTCCCACAAAACATTAACTTAGGCTGGAATTTCTTCAAAGGTTTTGAGCTGGAAAAAGATATGAAGCCCTTTTGCAATAAACTTAGATTTTGTTCTTGGACTTATTGAATACACAAAGGGGATTTGTGTGTCCCAGTGCCCAGTCTGGCAATCAGTACACTGAGGCACCTTGTAGTCCTTGTGCAACACAGTTCCAACAGCCCTGCCATGGGCAGGGACACTTACATAGAATTATAGAATCGTAGAATGGTAAGGTTGGAAGGGACCTCAAAGATCATCCAGCTCCAATCCCCTGCCATAGGCAGGGACACCTGCCACCAAACCTGATTGCTCAAAGCCCCATTCAAACTGAATGCTTCCAGTGATGGAGCATCCACAACCTCTCCATAGAACCATAGAATGGTAAGGTTGGAAGGGATCTTAAGGATCATCTAGTTCCAAACCCCTGCCATAGGCAGGGACACCTCCCACTAGCACAGGTCACTCAAGGCCTTGTCCAACCTGGCCTTGAACACCTCCAGGGAGGGAGAAACCACAACCTCCCTGGGCAACCTGTGCCAGTCTCTCACCACCCTCACTGCAAANTTCCTCAGGGCTGCTCTCAGCCATTCCCCACCCAGCCTGCAGATGTGCTTTGGATTGCGTCACCCAACATCATGATTACTGCCATAGAAAATTATATAAATCACTAAAACTTTTAATTTGCTGTATTCATTTATTGTTATCATCTCTGTGCACTCAAGAACTGATAAAAATATTGCAGCCTTCTGCATTGCACTGAGTAGCACAGCAGCATTTGATAGCCTTCCAGTATCTGAAGGGGGCCTACAGGAAGGCTGGGGAGGGACTATTGACAAGGTCTTGCAATGACAGGACAAGGGGCAATGGGTTTGAAGTGGCAGAGGGAAGATTTAGACTGGATGTTAGGAGGAAGTTGTTTGCAGTGAGGGTGGTGAGACACTGGCACAGGTTGCCCAGGGAGGTTGTGGCTGCTCCCTCCCTGGAGGTGTTCAAGGCCACGTTGGATGAGGCCTTGAGCAACCTGTACTAGTGGGAGGTGTCCCTGCCTATGGCAGGGGGTTGGGACTGGATGATCCTTGAGGTCTCCTTCCAACCTTACCATTCTATGATTCTATGATAGGATTCCATTGTGCTGTGTAGGTGCATGGAGCCAGGTTCATGCTTGTGGCTCTTCAGCTCCAGTTGTCTTGTGCACATTGTGTGGTTTTCATTGCCAGTGACATTTATCAATAAAGCAAGGATTCCATTTGTTTTGTTGTTTATTTTTTATTTTAATATGCTTTATCTCTTGAGAAAACCTACTATAGGCAGCTGAGACCATAGGGTCTGGCAGTCGCTTCACAGTCTCTGTTTGCCAAAAAGTTTAATGCTTACTTTCTATTAATTGCCACCTGCCAGAAATTGTTTGCTGTGCAAGTGGTGAAATATTATCTTACTGATTGGTTCAAGATCAGTTCATTTTCATTCTGATTTTTTTTTTTTTTGGTCTTGATAACAGCCTATAGAAAATGTAATTTAAACCCTCCAGGGAGTACCCAGCTTGGGAGTCCAGACAGTAACATGCTGCACATTATTTCCTTATTCTGTTATTCTTACAATGTCTGTGTTTTTAATGGCAAGTAGATCTCTTAATCTTGAAGAATAGGAGTGTAGGAAAGCCAGCCAGCCACGATGAAACTGAGTGTGTTTGAATTTGCTCAAACAGCTAAAGATTTCTTTCATTCAAATTGAAATTTGAGCAATTACACACAATTTTGGAAGCATCTTCTCTGCTACTTTTATGCTATTATTATGTAGGTGATGAAGATGAGAAAAGAATGTTACCATTTACAACATTTATTTACTTAGTATTATCACAGAATCACAGAATTAATCAGGTTGGAAAAGATCTCTGAGATCACAGAATCACAGAATGTCAGGGGCTGGAAGGGACCTCCACAGCTCATCCAGTCCAATCCCCCTGCCAGAGCAGGATCACCTAGACCAGATCACACAGGAACACATCTAGGTGGGTTTTGAATATCTCCAGAGAGGGAGACTCCACAGCCCTCCTGGGCAGTCTGTTCCAGTGTTCTGTCACCCTCACAGGGAAAAAATTCCTCCTCACGTTTACATGAAACTTCCTATGGCTCAGCTTCCACTCATTGCCCCTTGTCCTGTCACTGGGCATCACCCAGCAGAGCCTGGCTCCAGCCTCCTGGCACTCACCCTTTATGTATTTATAACCATTGCTGAGGTCACCTCTCAGTCCCCTCTTCTCCAAGTAGCACAGCCCCAGCTCCCTCAGGCTCTCCTCATAAGAGTGATGTTCCATTCCATCATCAAGATCATCAAGCCCAACCTATCACCCAACACCATCTAATCAACTAAATCTGCTTCTACTCAACTGTACCAGGTTAGGGTGGATCCCTCCCCTGGTAGAATAAACTTACCACAACACGTATTGTTTTTTTGTGAAGTCAGGAAAAAAAATTATATTTCTTAAACTAAATATAACAGTGTAGGGAAAAAAATACAACTACTACAAGAATATATANCTGGAGGTGAGGAGAAAGTTCTTCACTGAGAGAGTCATTCCCCACTGGAATGGGCTGCCCAGGGAGGTGGTGGAGTCACCGTCCCTGGAGGTGTTCAAGGCAGGTTTGGACGTGGCACTTGGTGCCATGGTCTAGTCTTGAGGTCTGTGGTAATGGGTTGGACTTGATGATCTTTGAGGTCTCTTCCAACCTTGCTGATACTGTGATACTGTGAGATTATATTAACTTATCCATTGTTGCCATTCTATGGCCTATCCCCAGAATGTTCGCCTTAGAGCTTCCACCTCCGAGTTTCTCTGAGGTAGGAATCTAACTCAAACGGCCACATCAACAAAGGAAGTTCTGAGAAAGCAAAAGACAAAAAGAAAAAAAAAAAAAAAAAAGTCATGGAGCAAGTCTATGCCCACCAGAGCATTCCAAAAGGGCCACAGGTTCATTCTCAGAGTCTGAAATCACAAGGAACAAAAGGTGGAGCTCTAGAATGTAAGAGCATGAAGGTAAAGGTGTGAAAGCTTTTCATGACTCTGGTTTGGAATGCTCAAGCTTTCACTACAAGCTTTGTCAAATTCTGTTAGGCTTTCAGTTGCTCAGAGTGACACAATTCTCATCAAATGGCTTTAAGCTGAGGGCTCCTAATAGTGCCATATCAGAGGAATTGGAGAAAAAAACCAAAACAAACCAAAAGCCCCAAAGCCAAACAAACAAACAAATAAGCACACAAGAAACAAAAAAACCCCAACAAAATAATTAAAAAAACCCCTCACTAAAAATAAAGGTTAAAGTATTTTTTTGTGTTGACCCTGGGCAGCAACTAAGCACTTACCAGTTGCTCACTGTCCTCTGTGGTGAGATGTGGGGGAGAAGTGGAAGAGCAAAAGTGAGAGAAAATCATGGGTCAGGATAAAACAGTTTAATATATGAAGGGAAAAAAAAAGGTGGTAACAAACCAAGTGATGCAAAGGCAAGCACTCAACACCTCCCACCACCAGACTGGAGCCCAGCCAGCCTCTGAGCAACAGTTTCTTTAGATGGACTAGGCAGAGATCTGCACCCAGAGTCTTAAATGGAAAATAAAGTTCTTTGGAGATGCTGGTAGTGGCTTCTGCAGTAGGAACAAGCAGTTTGAGTTTGGTAAGAGAAAGGATGAGCCAGTGGAGGAATATACAGAAAGATGTGACATGGTTATAGAAAAAAAAATGCCTTTTATTGCAGCACCCAGAATGGATCTGACATGAAAATACTTATCAAGGATGAGAAGAAAAGAATGGAGATGATTTGAGTTTGGAGAAGTTGCATGCTTTAGTTGGAGGTGTAGACAGGAAAGTTCTCAGGCATATTTTGTCTGATTAAGACTAATATTTGGGCAAAGCCTCGACAGAAAGAGCTACAGAATAGTCTGAGTCAGGCAATGGATCAGAAAAATTAAGCAGTAGAAATGTTATCAAAGAAAGATGTGGGGAAGGAGATGACAAAATTATTTTCGCTGTCTTCTTGAGTGGTCAGGAATTGTCACAAGGGTGCCTAACTGGCAATTTTGACAAATTAGGAAAGTCAAAAAATGGAAAAGGCTAAGCCACAAAATGTCTTTACCCAACTTAGAAATCAGAGGCAACCAGGACCCTAGGGACCCTAGGGAACCAGAGGAACCAGGAACCAAAAGAGTCCCAGATTGGCTCACAAGGGTGGAGCAGGACTTTGGAGATGGTTCCTGGATCTCCTTTGTGGCAGCCTCTGGTAACTGCAAGTTATAATCCAATTTGTGAGCCATGCAGCATATGAAGTAAGAGTATTAAGTAAAAGGAGATATAGTATAGGCCAAGACTATTCAATTTGCAGAATGTGAAGCTGGGAGTACTTTCAGAAACATTAAATATCACCAAAGTGGCAACAGCACTCTGGAGAGAACTGTGGGTTGTTCCAGCTCACTACCAGAGTCTGCCTGTGCTGCCTCACACTGTCTTAATCTTCAAACGTGGGCTGTCCTCTCCTGATGTTCTCTGAAAATGAAGCAAAAACCAGAGGTGGAAGGATCTATATTCATGTCTCCAGTGAGCAGAACAAGAAATAGTAATCTCAGATGTCAGGAAAACCCTCTAGGCTTTGGGACACAAACTCTGAGACAGACTGCCTAGAGCTTAGATCTTTGTCACTTGTTAGAGATGTCTGAACCTGGCAGGATGAGGGTCTCAGCTAATCCCTCGTGTCCTGGCCCCACAGAGATGAGGATGCTACAGGTCCCAGCCACAGTCCCAGGTAGTTTTGCAGCTGGGCTGGTGTTCCCAAACACACACATGTGCCTGGTCACACAAGATCCACCACAGCCAGAGAGCCATCCTGCTTCCCATACCCATGGAGATATTAGCAGCACTCACTGTCTTATTATAGAATCATAGAATGTAAGGTTGGAAGAGACCTCAAGGATCATCCAGTTCCAACCCCCTGCCATAGGCAGGAACACCTCCCACTAGTACAGGTCACTCAAGACCTCATCCAACCTGGCCTTGAACATTTCCAGGGAGGGAGCAGCCACAACCTCCCTGGGCAACCTGTGCCAGTGTCTCACCACCCTCACTGCAAACAACTTCCTCCTAACATCCAGTTTCAATCTCCCCTCTGCCACTTCAAACCCATTGCCCCTTGTCCTGTCATTGCAAGACCTTGTCAATAGTCCCTCCCCAGCCTTCCTGTAGCCCCCTTCAGATATTGAAAGGCTACTCTAAGGTCTCCTTGAAGCCTTCTCTTCTCCAGGCTGCAGAGCCCCAACTCTCTCAGCCTGTCCTCACAGTAGAGCTGCTGCAGCCCTCTGAGCATCTTTATGGCCTCCTCTGGACTTGTGCCAACAGTTCCATGTCCTTCCTGTGCTGGGGGCTCCAGAACTGCACACAGGACTCCAGGTGGGGTCTGAGGAGAGCAGAGCAAAGGGGCAGAATCCCCTCCCTTGCCCTGCTGCCCACACTGCTCTTGCTGCAGCCCAGCACACAGTTGCTGTCTGGGCTGCACTCACACTGCAGGCTCATGTTGAGCTTTTCATCACCCCAGACCCCCAGGTCCTTTTCCTCAGGGCTGCTCTCAGCCATTCACCATTCTTCTCTCTACCAGAGATGGGAGAGTAAGGAAAGATGATACTAAAGCATCTTTACCAATTCATATCAGACTGTAGCTCTTTGACAATAGTAGAGGTAGTACATTAAGTTTATTGCTGATCTTTCTTATCTAGGTAGTGATGTACTAGATGATAATTTTTACAGTAGACATTGCAGATGAGGCAAATGAAGATTATTGAGAAATATTTGAGTTTTCAGCTCAGGATGATTTTTTTCCCCCCCCCCCCCTCCAGAATACTAATAGGATCCACTGAGAGAGGATCCATTAAAATCTGTTCACATCTTCATGGATTTTGAATTATCCTTCAATTTGAATGGAAACACATTGCTGAGTTTGCAAATGTATCAAATTAATATCACCACCTCCACCACCCTA